>JAQZBX010012379.1:0-41295 GCA_029593785.1 Cabassous unicinctus
ATTTGCAAAAGCGTTTAGCAAATATATTTTGTAGCCTAACAACTCAAATACAAAACATTCATTTCCATACAGGTGATCAAAACAGACATTTCTAAACTGGAAATATTTTTGTTTACAATGGAAACACATGTTTTGGCTGTCAAAATATTACTGGATAAAGTGTGATTTTCACAAAAAGTATTTAGTTTGGCAAATATGTGCCCGTGTAGACACAGACTCAGAAGAATTTAGAATTATGTATGGATTCATAAGGAAATAAAAGTAATAACTTCCAATTATCTACTTACTCTATGGGAGGAACAGAACAAAAACTATATCATCTAATTTAATCCTGATTATTATTAAATGTGAGAAACAGATGAGAAAACTAAAGCCTAGAGAAGTTAAGTAATTTGTTAAAAATTTCACAAATAGTAAAAAGCTCTAACAGACTGTTACATTGTTCCAAGCAACAACAAAAACAACATTTTTAAAAGGCTGAAAATAAATAGGAGTTTAATTTCTCATGTAACAAACTAGAGGCAGGGAGTGCAGAGCGAGAACAGCAGCTCGGTGGGGTCTGTCAAGAGCCCTGACCCCTTCCTTTTGCCCCACCCATTTTGGCTTGTCCTCACTTATTGCCTTATCATGGCAGGAGGGCTACTACACTGATAAGCACCACACCTACAAGACCTGAGCACAACTGAGCAAGAAAAGGGGGCAAGGGAAAAAGCAGCCTTTTTTAGGTCTCTGCTTGGATCTTTCCAGCAGAACTGTATCATATGGGCTGCCCATAACTGCAAGGGAAGCCAGGACACTGAGGGAACATTGTAATTGTCTTAGAGGAGGGCTTGGCAAACATTTTCTGTAAAGGACCAGAAAGTAAATGGTTTAGGGTTGCAGGTCATATGAGCTCTGTCGCAACTACTCAGCTCTGCCTGTATGGCAACCACAGACCTCACATAAATGAATGGGTATGATTATGTAATAAATAAAACTTTATTTACAAAACAAAAAACAAAAGAGGTGGAGGGTGGGGAATGAATCTGGCCCTCCAGCAGTTTGCTGACCTGTGTCGTCTAGGGCACTCATTATTCAGCATCTGGCAGGGAGTGAGTAGGGGTGCACAGTGCAGGCCTTAGGAAGGCAGGCGATGAGACCCTGCCGCAGAACAGAGGCAGGATTCAAATGCAGGCCTGGGAGGCTCCAGGCCCATGCTTTCAACCGCTGTGTTATTTTGCCTCTAGCAAGTTTACCTTCAAATCCAAGAAGACAAAAACTGGAAGATGCTTTAGATACAATCTAATCTAAAATACTAATATTTTAGATGAGCATACCAAGGTCTAGAAGGCTGAGTGACATTCCGGAAGTCAAGGTGCTTGTTAGAGGCAGTATGAGGTTGGCCTCTTGATTCCTTATCTTTGCAACACCAACATGGCCACTGCTACTGCCTAATAATAAAGCAGCAACAGCAGCAGCGGTAGCCGGTGCTGGCTGAGCACCTAGGGAGCACTCAACATCAGTTACAGCATTAATACATTAAATAATACTAAATGATATCATTGCCTCTCAGTTCTCATTCTACATATAAGAGCTGATGCCCAAAGACTGACCATCCTACCAAAGGCCACACAACCAGCCAGTGGTAGAGCCAGAATTTGAGCCCAGTAATAATACAGTGAGCTTTGTACTCACAGCACTCAGCAAGGAGTTAGGAAGTGCTCTTGTCATTACCACACTGAGCACTCAAAACTTTCAGTGCACATGCTAACCCTAAGAGAGTTAAAAATAGTTTCCAGACTAGTTTCCTTTTGGACATCGTCTAACCGTTGGAAATAAACCTATATTTAATAATTTTTAAAAGTATCATATCCCTCAGTCCCTTACACCTACACTCTTACAGGGTTTACATTCTGATGACTTATGAATCTAATGGGCAATTCAACAGAAAGAAAAGAGGGTGGTCTTATAGGTCTTATAGGGTTTTCAAATATGAAACCAAAAATCTTAATTATCTTTTTTCTCTTTTCTTCCAAGCACCTTGATCAGCCATTGAAATCAAGACCCCAGACCCTTTTTGTCTCCAGAGTTGTCTAAAAGTAGAAAAATACCTTCATGTGCTCTTCTGGTGCCTCTCCACAAGTCACTTGCTAAGAATGTATATCTTAAAGCTCAGTTCCATGAGCATTCTTTCCTTTATTAGTTCAATAAAAACATTTTTAAAATTATCTTTTCATTTTGAGATCATTTTAGATTCACATGCAGGTACAGGAAATAATACAGTGAGATGCTGGGTACCCTTTACTCAATTCCCCCAGAGGTAACATCTTGCAAAACTCTAGCACACAACGAGGGTATTGACATTGGTCCAGTCAATTCCAAGGCCACAGGAGTCCCACCTGTTGCCCTTTCATAGTCACATCCACTTCTGTGCCCTCCTCCCCTTTGATGACCTCTAGTAACCTCTAATCTGTTCTCTATTCCTATAAATTTGCCATTGCAAAAATGTTATATAAATGAGTGATACAGTATGTGAACTTTTGGGATTGACTCTTTCCATTTAGCATAATTCCTTGGAGATTCATCCAAGTTATTCTATAATTCTTATCATTCTAATTCTCTTTTCTTATGGGTTATTTGAACATTTTTTGGAAATTCATAGTGATTTATTTATACTGTTTTTGAATGTCTCATTTTGTACAGTTTTCTTAGTTGTTGCTCTAAGTATTATATTATAAGAGGCTTCTTACACTTTGAATAAAGTATAGGTACCTTACTTCCATTTAGGCTCCTTTATCTTCTCCAGTGTTTAAATATAATTGTCCTAAGTATTTCCTCTGCCTACACTAAGCACATCAGATGCTTTTATAATTTTTGCTTCAATGATCAAATATGATTTAAGAAGCTCAAGAGGAGTGGGATAGTCAATTATAGCTACCACTATTTTTGCACATTCTAATGTTCTTTCCTTATCATATTTCCTCTGTTTAGAGAACTTTATTTAGCTATTCTTTAAGGGTAGGTTGCTAGCAAAATTTTCTTTTCCTTTGCCTGACAATATCTTGATTTCTCTTTTATTCCTGAAGGATGTTTTTAATGATAAAATTTGCTGTTTTCAGTTCTTTTCTTTTGATACCCAAAAATGGTTTTCCACTTCCTTTAGCCTCCATCGTTTCAGATGATTGCTGTCATTCGAATTATGTTACCCTATAATAATGTGCTGCTTTCTTTGACTTCCGTCAAGATTTCTTTTTCCCCTAGTGTTCAGAAATTTAATTATGAAGTGTCTTGGCATGAATTTCTTCTAGTTTATCCTATTGAAGGTTCACATAGCTTCAAGGATTTCTAGGTTTATGTTTTTCATAAAATTTGGAAAATTCTCAGACATTATTTCTTCAAATATATTCTAGCTCTACCTACTTTCTCCTCTCCTGGGTTTTGATGATACAAATGTTAGCTCTTCTGTTATTGTCCACAGGTCTCTTGTGGTTTTGTTCTTTTTTTTTTTTTTTTTCATCTAGTCTATTTTATCTTTGTTGTTCACACCGGGTAAATTTTTGATCCATCATCAAGATCACTGATTCTATCCTCTGACATTTCTAGTCTACTTTGCATCCCATCCAGTAAGATTTGATTTTGGTAATTGTATTTTTCAGTTATTTAATTTTCATTTAGTTCTTTTTATAATTTTTTTTGAGGTTTTCTATTTTTCATTTGTTTCAAAATAATCCATAATTACTTAGTGAAGTACTTTTTTGATTGGCTGCTATAAAATCCTTTTCAGATAATTCCAGTATCTGATTGATCTACTCATTGATGCCTGTTGATTGGCTTTTCTCATTCAAGTTGTGATTTTCCTGGTTCTTGGTAGGATGAGTTGTATCCTAGACATTTTGGATATTGCTAACTAAGACTGTGCATCCTCTTTAACTTTCTCTTTTTAGCAAGCAGACCCACTGTTGTTATGTAGCATAATGGCCAGGTGAGTGTGAGTGTTCAGTCTCCTGCCAGGCCTCAGTGATTACCACCTTTGCAAAAGTGGTGCCCCAACTCTGGCCACCTCATTGCCTCTGAGTTGGGTGAAGATAATCTCCATTCTGGGCCCCTGCAGCCACCAGGAGGGGCAGAGCAAGGTTGAGTCACACTGACTTACTCCTGCAGGGTCGGATGGAAGCACCTCCCCCATTGAGCCTAGCTGATACCAGGGGAAGGGGGAAGGAGAGTGTTTACCAGCCCCAATTTATATTGCCTTGTTCAGTATCGTGGATGCCAAGTAGAGTGGAGGCTCAGCAAACCATCAAGCCCAGCTAAAACAGGGGTATGTGTATGTGAAGCCTAATGGTAACTTCCCTGGCCTCTCACAGTCTTCTCAAGTTTCTTTGCTGCCTCAGCACAGTGCTAAACCCCACTGCTACTACCCTGGCAGGGAATCAGAGGATGATCTATTTTGAAGGCAGGGAATGGAGGATAAACTCCCCACTCAGCCCTGCCCACACCACCCAGTGGGGGAATTGGGGCATTTGCCTGCTTCTGTGGGGTGGAACACCAACTTTCTGTCTGGCTTCCCTGAAACTGTGTGGGGGAAAGGTAGCAGTATAAGAGATGGTTATTTCATTCCCATTTGACTGGAGTAGAGAGGGTATTGTCAAAGAGACTTTTTTGTTGCTAGGCCACTCTTTCCCTGGTCCTTTGGGTTGGGCTGGAGGTTTCTACAGCTCCTTGTCCTGGATATATGGGAGACAATAAGTAAACTCATCATCATGTTATTCCTTAAGTCTTAAGGTCCCCAAGCAGTTTTGGGGACCTCTTCTTTCCACCTTTCAGAGACGTCCTATACTTGTTTGTTGTGCCATATCCAGGGATATCTAGTTCTAACAGGAAGGACCTGGGAGGAATGGGGCTACTCTATTTTGGGAGAACCTGAAGTCCATAAACCTTATCAAGCTAATATCTTAACAGAGAAGATACACAAAATATAATAATATATAAACAGTGTTCTGATCGGCATGTTTTTGATGTTTGGCCCACCTACCCAGTCCAAAAGTCTTCCCATGTGCTTCCTGCTGCCTGAAATATTTTTTTGAGAGCTCAAATGTTTGTATTTCTTAAAGGCTTAAATAATCATTTGTTTATTCAGTAAATATTTGGCAAGTGCAAAGTATGTGCTAGGTCCTGTTACAGGTACTTGGGAGACATAGAATAAAATAGATAAAAGCCTTACACTCATTCTATGCAAAAAAAAAAAAAAAACACAGATAATACATAGGTCAATTGTATAGTACATTCATTCAGTCAGTCAATTCCCTCAATGGAAATGATTAGATGGGTAATACTTTTCCTGAAAATTGCTCTCAATGAACTTTGTTATTTAACTTATAAATCCAAATGTCTGGTTCCAGATCCTCTGCCATTTTAACAGAGGAGAGCAGGTTAGAACACAATGGCTACATTGAGGACCTGATGTGGGAAAAGAATTCTCAGCAAAGAGAGGAAATAAATGCACAGGAAGGAGAGGCTGGAGATGCTGAAGGCGAACTTCAGTGAAAGATCAGTGCTTTCACTGCAGCAGGCAAATGGATTCTGACCCTGAATAGTCCAGGGCACACATGTAGCTCAGTAGGAATAATGCCTTTAGCGTTGTTAAGAATCCCAAGACAAATGCACATGACTTATGACAGCTTCATTATGGAGGAGCTTCTTTCCCCCTCTGGAAATGTTAATTTACAAATCACCAAAACTGCCACTTGTAACAATGAAAAGCAGCTATAGCACTGCTGAAAAAGAATCAGAATCAGAAGACACAGTTTTGTGTTTTGGCTCTGCTCTTTAATACACCTTGATAAGATCTTCATTTCTCTGGTCCCTCAATTACCTCATCCATAGAGTGGGTATAATACCAATCCTGCTTATCATCTCACAGAATTGTACTGAAAAATTTTTGTAAGCTCTGATATATTATTTTTAGCATCATAATCTTTACTGGGTGGTCTGACAGACTGATACTTTAAAATTCTACAAATCCAACAATTATTTTGACTGACAGAAAGTTATTTATAGTCTTTTGTTATTCTAATTGGTGTTCAGTCAAGTTTCACTGCAGGGACATTACTATGTTTAATTATGTGATGCTACCACAGACCGTATTTGTTGTATTAGGGTATATGCAGTATATGGACCATATCATCTTTCTAAAATATGAAAAAAATTAAAACTCCAAATTATATCTGGTCTCAAAGAGTTGAGAAAAAATTCTACATTTCTATTTCTTCTAAACTTATTCAAGTGAGCAGAAGGTTAATCAATGAGGGGAAACCATCTGATGGATGCAGCAACCATGTATTCCTTTTAAAAAAAAAAATCAATTTTATTGATACATATTAATAAAGCATAAATCCACCCAAAGTGTACAAACAATGGTATCTGGTATAATCACATAGTTGTGCATTCATCACGTCAATCATTTTTAGAGCATTTTCATTATTCCAGTAATAATAAAAATAAATAAAAACCAAACAAACAAGCAAAACTCATCACCTCTCAATCTCTCTATTCTTTCTCTGCCATACATAGCTGCTATTCTGTTTCCTTCTCTCATTTATTTGTATTTATATTTTGTAAAAACAGCATTTTATATGCAATAACACCCATATTTGTATTTTACATGAAATTTCAATATATTATACAGTACATGTTACATTATTTAGCTTTCCTTTTAGTAATGTACACGTCCGTAGACTTTTCCTTTGAACCACTGTCATACCCATATAATTGCTCTACTAGTCACAAACAACACGATATGCTCTCACCATTTATATTCATTTCCAAAGGTTTACAAACAACCTTTTAACCAGCTCTGCACAGATTAACCCTCAGCTTTCCATCTCTACCCTCATTCTATTTTTTGAAGACCTATATTCTAATTATTAACTCCATGAGTTTACAGAATACATTTAGTTCATAATAGTGTAATCATCCAGTATTTGTCCTTTTGTGTCTGGCTTGCTTCACTCAACATAATGTCCTCTAGGTTCATCCATGTTGTCATATGCTTCACGACTTCATTTCTAATTATGGCTGCATAATATTCCATCATGTGTATACATCACAATTTGTTTATTGTTTGATTCATCAGTTGATGGATGCCTAAGTTGTATCCAACTTTTGGCAATTGTGAATTATGCTGCTATGAACATCAATGGGCAGATGTCTATTTGTGTCATTGCTATCAGTTCTTCTGGGTGGATACCTAGTAATGGTATAGCCGAGTAACATGGCAAGTCTATATTAAAATTCCTTAGGAACTGCCAAACAGCCTTCCACAGAAGTTGTATCATTCTACATTCCCACCAACAGTGAATAAGCTTTCCTATATCTCCACATTCTCTCCAACATTTAGAGTTTTCCAACTTTTTAATAGTGGCCAATCTAACAGGTATGAAATGATATCTCATTATAGTTTTGATTTGCATTTCCTTAATCACTAGTGATGTTGAACATTTTTTCATGTGTTTCTTCACCATTTGTATTTCTTCTTTGTACAATTGTCTTTTCAAGTCTTTTGCCCTTTTTTTAATCAGGTAGTGTAGCAATTGGATATTGTTTATGAATTCCAAAAATAGATATTGGATTATGTTTGTGAGCTGGTTTGTTCCTCTGGGCATATTGGATTATATTGGATTCAGAGGTTTCACTTTTACTTGATTAAATAATGTTAAGGCTTTGATTGAGTCATGTCAGTAGGATGTTGTATCCCTGCCCCCTTGGTAGGTGGGGACTCACAGAGAAACCGCACTGCAGAGAAGGGAGTTTAGAGTTTTGATCCTGGAGTATGGGAAGTAAACACACAGAGAGGCAGATATGTGAGGAAGGAGGGAAGTCTCCATTAAGCAAAGGCAGAGGCCTCAGGGAGAGAGACAGAGCCATTTGCCTGATGGTCTACAGCTGGCCTTGTGGAGAAAGCAGAGCAGCTGAGCCCAGAGAGAAATGAATCCTGGGAGAGAGATGAGACTTATCACAGCTTACAGCTGATATTTGAAGAAGCTGGGACCATGGAGCCTTAAGAGGAAGAGGGAAGCTGAACCCTTACAGATGTTGGCAACTAACTTACTCCAAGACATGGCAACAGACTTTGGTGAGGGAAGTAACTTATGCTTTATGGCCTGGTAACTGTAAGCTTCTACCCCAAATAAATACCCTTTATAAAAGCCAACAGATACCTGATATTTTGCATTAGCACTCCTTTGGCTGACTAATACACCTTGTATGTGATGCTTTGCTTTTCTCTTACTGCTTTCAGAATCCTTTCTTTACCGCTGATATTTGTCATTCTGAATAGTAAGTGTCTCGGGGTAGGTCTGTACAGATTTATTCTGTTTGGTATGCATGTCCTTCTTGGATAGTGATATTTACGTCTTCCATAAGGTCTTGGGAAATATTCAGTCCTTATTTCCTCAAATATTCATTCTGACCCTTTCCAATTCTCTTCTCCTTCTGGGGCACTAATAATGTGTATGTTTCTGCATTTTGTGTTGTCATTCAATTCCCTGAGACCTTGTTCCATTTTTTCCATTCTCTTCTCTTTCTGTTCTCCTGTCTTTTCCAGTTCAGAGGTTCAGTCTTTGAAATCACTAATTCTGTCTTTGAGCAATTCACATCTGCCCTTATGTGCCTCTAATGTATTTTTTAATCTCATTCCCCAAAGGTCTGTTAATTTTTTTTTGGCAGGCTTTCAAACTGTTCTTTATGCTCACCCAGTGTCTTCTTAATATCCTTTATCTCTTTAGACATATTTTCTTTCAAATCTTTGATTTGTTTTAGGAGAGATGTATGATTATCATCGGTTAATTATCTTAAATCCTATATTTCTTCAGGATGTTTGGTTTATCCCTTTGCCTGGGCCATCTCTTCCTATTTCCTAGTATGTCTTGTAATTTTTTGCTGATGTCTAGGCATCTGAATAGGTTGGTGAATTTACTCTGATGGCCAAATTCTCTCCCTTGCCTATTGTTTTTTTCTTTTCCACAGCTCTTCTTTGATATTTGGTTCAACTTATTCTAAGTCTTTAAAATTGTCCAACTTAAGTTATCAAAATTAGGCCAGGGACTCACTAATGGGGTGCAGATTTTCTCCCAAGTGTTAGGGTACAGAGAGAACCAGTTTTTGTTCATGCAATTTCCGGACAGGCCAGCAGATGGCACTGGTCAGCACAGAGTTCCAGGGAGGTGTTTCAACCTCCACTTTCCTGTGTTTTGGTCTGGCCAGAGCTGAGATTCAAAGCGGGCTCTGCTGGCTGAATTCACTGAAGAAAATACCCCTTACTTCCCCTCCCTTTTCCCTTGTAAGAGCTGACAGGGAGAAAGATGCCTGTTCTCCTCTCAGTCAGCTGCAGTAAGCCAAGAATTTTACCCCAGCTTAATATTTTGGGGATGGGGAGGGGAGCCCTTCCCCACTGCCATGGGGGTTTAGTAACTACTATTGGTTGTTTTGGGATCTTCATCTCTCTGTCCTTCCCCCTCCTGGGAGATGTGTCACACTGTCCTGGTCTGCTGACCCCAAAAGCAGGTCCCTCAGACAGCTTTTGGCTCTTTCTCCATCATTTTTCTAGAGACTTGAGCCCTGTCTGCCTACTCCAATGTCATCTTCCCACAATTCATGTATTCCTTTTATTCATTTAACACATAATTATTAGTGCCTACTATGCCTCAGGCTCTGTTCTAGAAGAGTCTGGGGATAGGAAATAGAAAAAAAAAAATCCATGACCTTCGGAAACTTATATTCTAGTGATGGGAGAGAGACAATAAACATTTTAAATAAGCATATCTTGCTAAAAGTTATTAAGTGTTATGGAAAAAATGGACAATTGATATAAACATTTTGAAAAATAGCTAGGCATTTTCTTGTACATTTTAAGACATGCCTACATGTATGACCCAGCAATTCTATTCCTAGGTAAAACCCAGCAGAAACATACATACAAGTATAATAAGAGCCAGGTACAAGAAAAGTCAAAGAAGCATTATTTATAATAGTCCAATTAGGAAACAACTCCAAAGTCCATCAACAATAAAATGGATAAATGCACTGTGGTGCATACTTACAATGGAATATTAGCAATGAAAAATAAGTTTCTTTTCTGGAACAGGTATGGATTTCACAAACAATGTTGAGTGAAAGAGGTCAGACACAAAAGAATACTACAGAAAGATTTCATTTATCTAAAGTCCACAAACTCCTTTCTATTGCTGAATTGTAGTACTCCATGGTATGGAGGTAACACAGTTTTTAAACCCATTGAAGGACATTTGGGTTATTTCCAATTTTTGGCTATTACAAATAAAGCTACTATGAACATTTTATGTGTGCATGTTTTTGTGTGAGCATGTTTTTTTCCCCCTGCGTGCTTATTTATTTATTTTTTATTTATTTTAAAGCAGTTTTATTGAGATATATTCACATACCATACAATCTATCCAAAGTGTATAATGAATGGCTTTTAGTGTAATCACAATATTGTGCATTCATCACCACAAAAAATTTTAGAACAATTTCATTACTCCAAAAAGAAAAACTCTACACCTCTTAGCTGTCACTGCTCAATCCCCCTATCTTTCCCCAGCCTTACATAACTACTAATCTAACACCATCTTTATAAATTGATTTATATTTACATTTTATATAAATGGAATCATACAATATGTAAAAGTTTGTGTCTGGTTTCTTTCACTTAGCATAATGGGTTATTTTTGCCTGATATTAACATCTTGTAACATTATCGTATGTTTGTTCAGTTTCAAAGAAAAAGTCTTATATATGCAATATTATCCATATTCATAATTCATAGGAGGTTTTATTATGCTATACAGTCCCATGTTACATTTTTTAGCTTTCCTTTTAGTAATTTACATGACCTTAGACTTTCACTTTTAGCCACTGTCATACCCATATAATAGCACTGATAGTTACAATCATTATGTCGTGATTTCACCTTTTCTATTCATTTCCAAAGATTAACACACATCCTTTTTATAAGCATGGATTTTTATTCCTCTGGGATAATGCCAAGAAGTGTGATTGTTGGGTGATATGGTAAGTGTATACTTAGTTTTTTGTTGTTGTTGTTATTTTCTTTTTGTTTGTTTTATTTTTGTTCTTTTTGGGGCGATTGTATTTTTGTATTTTTTTACTTTTTTCTTTTTGTTGTCTGTTTCTTTTTTTGTTTCTTTTTATTTTTGTTTTTAATTTTTAATTTTTTTTTTAATTTTGCTTAGTTTTTAAAGAAACTGCCAAACTATTTTTCAGAATGGCAGAGCCAGTTTATATACCTACTAGAAATACATGAATAATCCAGATTCTCAGTATCTTGACAGCATTTGGTATTGACACTATTTTTTTTTTTTTTTTAGTTGTTCTGATAGGTGTGTAGTAAAATCTTAATGTGGTTTGAATTTGCATTTTCCTATTGGCTAATGATGTTGAACATATTTTCATATGTTTATTTGATATCTATAATCTGTACATCCTCTTTGGTGAAATGTCTATTCATTTCCTTTGCCCATTTACTAATTAGATTTTTTTTCATCATTGAATTTTGAGAGTCCTTTATATGTTCCAGATACAAATCTTTGGAAGCTATGCGAGTTGCAAATATTTTCTCCGAGTCTATACTTGTATTTTGTCTTTTCATCTTCTACTTAGGGTCTTTTGCAGAGCAAAAGTTTTTAATTTTGATGAAACCCAATTTATTGATTTTTAAAAATTTATGGATCATGTTTTTGTTGTTATATCTAAGAGCTCTTCAGAAATCCCTAGCTTCTGAAGATTTTCTCCTATGTTTTTCTCTAAAAGTTTTATAGTTTTGCAGTTTACATTCAAATCTATGATACACTTTGAGCTAATTTTTGTAGAAGTCTAAACTATTAGTAGTTGGCTCTTTACAGAAGACCATGGTCTAGAGTGGTTGTTGAGGTAGAAGGGCAAGATCATTGAAGGCAGAGTGTTCTAGGAGATGCCACAGTGTTAGAAGAATCATCTAGGTAAAGTTTTATTATTACCCAATATCCTAATTTGCATTAACAAGGATCAAAGGGGAGCCCCAGCTAATCAGGATAAGCCAGTTGTGCTACCATCCATAGGCATCACAGGGGTTACAACTGCTCCCTCTTCTACCATTCAGTCCTGCTGGATTATATGCTTCGAGTCCACCAGGACTAATCCAGGTGCCTTCTTCTAGTGTGTGGCTTCTAAAAGCCATCTCCTAGTGGTTCACAAGAGCCAATTTTTGCTTGTCTGTCCAAATCCTTGTAAAATGATATCATTTTAATAGCTTGAAGTGTGCTGTGGTGGGATTTTCTACACCAGGGAAAGTGGCATATGCTACATATTAGGACCTTTCCGTGTCAAGAGCCAGTTGCTAAACATTTAACAGCACATCACTGCCTTCTTCACATTGCTCTCCTGGAAACCTGGTTCTCCCTGATGACACTATTACCCCTGCAGTCCTCTCCAGCCCTCCACCACTCTCACACCATTGGGCATGGAGATGGAGTAGGTGTCTTCCTAGCTCCTTGCTGCCACTTCCAGTCCATTTCCCTTCCCTCTTCTCTGACCACTTCCCCCCACAACTTTGAACCTATTCATCAGACTGTATTTCCCACCACCCCTTCACTGCTGTGGTTAACTTCTGGCCCAGTTGCTCCCTTATGTGATGATATAGCTATCAACTCACAAATTTCAATATTCCTTCCATCAACATATGATCAGTCTGTGCTATCCAAAGATATTTCCCCTTCTGTTTTCTATTCCTTAATGGATTTCAAGATTTCAAAAGCACTTAAAATCTCAATGATTAAACAAATCTGCCCATTGTCACCTTTTTTAAAAAGTTCCTTGAAATAATCCTTTATTCTCTTTAAAATTTCTATCCTGAGTTCTGAGGTCTTATTTTTTAAGAACGATTCACAATCATTTCATCATTAAGGATCTCAACATTCAAGAAGACGTACTTAGAACTCAGTTTTGTAGTATAATTCTCAAATGAAGACATGTATGTTTTCCTTTCTTGGAGTGTGAACTACTGCCTGCCATATAATGAAGTGAATATGCCAGCAACCAAATACACAAAGCTGCAAGGGAATGCAGTCATAAAAAGAAGCTCCATGTTGATGACAGACCTTTTGGCTTCCCACAGTAAGGCAAACTTACCTAATGCATTAGGAAAGGTGAATATTCAAAATAACTTGAGAGAGAAATAAAAGAATAAGACTACATCATGCCATCTCACACTGGGTGTGAATCAACTCATATGGTACTTGCTTGCAGGGCTGTAGTATACAGGTATTTTTATTTTAACATGTTTGAATATTCACTTATTAATTATTAGGAGTTATAAGATTCTCATATGTGCTAATGAACAACTATGAAAGAAGACCATACTGAAAAGAAGAACCAGTAAACAAAAACCCTGTGGCTCCAAGGAAAAGATTTTTTCAGAAAACCAATGCTTATATTTTATCTTTCTTTTCCTAGCTCTCGGATTTTCCCATCCAATGAAAAATCCTGTTTATCACAGACTGCTCCCAAGGGATTTGTTACTGCAATGCCTCATTCTAGTTTCACACTTCCATTCTATCAAATGTAGTCAATATCCTCCTGTCTGTAGGATGAGAGTATAACAGATAAAAATCAATTCCCTTTGGAACTCAATTTCTGAAAAGCTTGGTGTATTACTAAAATTTAGAAACCACTGCCTTACAAATTGTTCAAATGTTACAAAAAAGTACATTAGTACTTTATTTACTATCAGCAAGAGCTGCCTCATAGCCAAAAGAAGTAAAAGAAAGGTGTTTATCCTCTAAATGTGATGAATAAAAAATGAAGAGATAATCATTTGGAATCCTTTGAAAGAATATTAAAATATGCACCTGGAAAAAGTTTAATGGTTTCAGAGGTTAGAATGGAGCTTCTCCCCAACAATCATCTGAGGCTCTCAAAGGGGGGAGGTGTCCTCAGGATAGGTGCCTGCTGGGGCAAGGGTGTGTTCTCAGCATTCTTAGCGCTTTCCCCATTTTCTCCCTTCTATGCATCATCTCCTTTATGGAGGAAATCTCACTCTAGAGCCTAAAAATAAGATCACCACTGGACATATCTTGACACTGGTTTCTACCTCATCTTTCTTCTTAGCCTATATGTCATATCTCTTTTGGCAGTTTTTTCTCAAGAGTTGTCAGTAGAAATATAGATTTAGATTTAGATTTAGTGTTTTATATTGGCCTACTTCCAAGAAACAGAAAGATCCTTCAAGGTTTCTTGGGGGTGGGGGATGAGCTACTTGACATGAAGGAATAATGCACAGTGTGTGGTAATGAAGCCGCTTTGGGGACTGCCCCTTCTCACAGCAGCCATGGATTGCCTCCTAATGACGTTCCCTGACCCTCATTCCTACCATCCTTCCAGTTACACAAACGGTCTGCACACCCCAACCCACCACTCCTCAGAGTTACCGGGAGGATTTCTTAAAAACCTCAAGACACCCTGCCAGACTACAGCACCCTAACGCAGTGTCCTGTCCTCCCACAGAACACCATGCCTTTGAGTAGCTATTTCTCAGTGTCCAAGATCTTCCTGCTTTTAGCTCTAAGCAACTGTTATCTATGCCTTTTTCAGTTGTAAAGGAAAAAGTTAGGTTCAGTGGATTTCCTCACATTTTTAATGGCAAAGAGGCAAACAAACAAGCAAACACCTTTCCAACCTCACAGGCACATTGAAATTACTAAGTTAAAAAAATCTATAAAGCAGTTTAAAGATTTTCCCTGGTCTTATATGGATTTCACTTCCTCTTAATTTCTTCCTTAACTTCATTATAAAACTCAACAAAAATGCTTTAGGTTTTTCATGAGATTGTCTCTTCAAGGATTATTCTTTTCCTGAACAACAATCACAACACACACACATACACACAAAACCTTTGATTGGCTAACTGCCTGAAGAAAGAAAGTTGATTTTAAATAATCCTAACTTGGATTTTTTTCTATTAGCTCAGTCTTAAACTTGTTAATAGATATAGTGGTAATAATATATTCATATGAACTATATATTTTTCTCATATATATTGAGAAAGAAGAAATAGCATGAAAGTTTACACATTAGGAGTTACTAACAAGAAAAAGGGGTCACAGCGAAGGCTTCAGTCTCTAGGCAATAAAGGGATATCATTCTACCTTTGGGGGCTCTAAATTGATTGCATATCTTTTTGAGAATTCATGATTCTAAGTATTGGAAAACAGGTAAGAAATTTCTCTGATGTGCCTAAAACCAGAGAATGTTAGAGTCAACAGGAACTTTAAAGGACATCAAGCCCAGTTTTCTCACTAAACACTGGTTCAGTGTCTCTTCCGTCTTCGGACAATGTTCCTGAGCAAAGACTAGGAGCAAGGCTGTGCTGGGACTCCACTGTAAGCCAGGTTGTCTGTCCTCAGAGAGCCCAGAGCTCAAGAGGAGAGACGAACTTTCAGCAACTAGTTACACCCTGATCTACTTTAATTGTAATTATGATAACAACTGCAAAGAAAATACAGGATGTGCTGAGAACACAAGAGGGGGACCGGAATTTGTGGAATCAGGGAAGCTTTCCTAGAAAAAGTTATTTCAAAGTGAGCACTGAAGGGTGGCCTTATAATACACTGTACAGACCAGGAGTAAATGGGAACACTGAAAATTTATTAATAGGCATAAACTGATCTAACACAGACATGAACTGGGTCTACCCAGGGCAAAACCAGCAGGTAAGGTCTCCCTGGAGCAGATGGGTAAGTCAGCATTAACCAGGGGAAGTGAGGAAAAGCATCTCAGGCTGCTGAGAGAGCCAGTGGGATTTCCCAGCAACATGAAGGGACTTGGTTCATTCAAGGAAATAAGTTAAGGCAGAACGATTTGGAAGAAAGACCTTATTTTATGGTACACCTTTTGACTTGTTTGCCATAAGGATAAAGCGCTCATGGAAATCAGCACAGTCACATTCCAAAGGGACTGGACCTGAAACAGGTACTGCCAAGTCATCCGTGATTACAGCAGCATTTTGTCTTTCTCTTTTTCTCTCCCTGGGAATCATAACCTCTTGTTTCCAGTTTTCTATTAGCATGCGCTCCACATTATCCTTTGCAGAAGTACTTTCTCTGTTTACTGTGGCTTCTCTGCAGATTATATGTGGCTCTGGTTTCCCTGAGCATGAATTCCACAGGCTTTATGGTCTCTAGGTTTCTCAGTATAGATTCATTAAAGATTCAAATTAGTCAAAGATCAGCTAATGGATTAACCCCTCAGTAACCTCTGTTCTCCAATCAGCTGTGGCCAGAGGAAGGAACCACGTGATTCAACGTGGCCAACCAGGTTTTGCCCTTCAGCAGGAAATGTGATTGTGAGCCACTTCATAGAGAAGGAGGGATAAACTAGGAATATGTCCCATTATATGTCACCAGATAGGATTGTTAAAAGGTTACAGATTTAATAGACTTCTACCTAGGAAAAGGTAGACAGAGAAATGCCTGAATTAACCAAAGGCTAAGAGGTGAGAAAGTGAGAAACCACAATATTTTTCAAAGTAGAAAGTATTCTGTCTGCCTATTTAGGTCTTATTTATCCTGTGAGAGGTAGTAGAAGTAAAGAGGGATAAACTGGGACTTAAAGTAAAATAGGTACTCATGGGTCTCGGGGGGGGAGGGGAGCAATAGTGGTGGGGTGGGGCTGGAGAAACACTAAGACACATAAAATAATTTGGGGAAAGGACACTATCAGAATTGCATGAATAAAATTTACTCAATTGTACTCTCCTTTTCCTAGTAAAAGGAGTTTAACTGGTGTGTGGTGGTGGCGGGAGGAGGATGGCTAGGGTAAGTCAGCATGTAGCTTGGAAAAAAGAAATCTGAAGAACAAATATTTGTCTGTGTTTCCCCAGCCCACTCTGAGAAAGAGCAAGAGTAAAACAAGAGAGAGATTGATTGATTGAATTGGGTGCATGTAAGAAATCCAGGTAGACAGCTATAGAGTACAAAACTTCTAGCCCCACTATGGCTCAGAATAAATATTTCTTAAAATACCCCAGCTCCATCTGTCTGCACAGAAAGTAATTTTGTAAAACCAACTTGGTTTCTTAGATACCCTGATACTGGAAAGAGGGTGGCCTGGACAAGAGACATAAGTATAATAGTCACTGGGATGTACTATTCCTCACTGTAAGCCAATGAGGTCCAGCATCTGGTCCTTATATCAGTCTTTGTCCTCTGACTAGGATCTATTCCAAGAATTTAAAAAAAAACACCACAATTTGGGATATGCAGGGTGGAGGAGGACCTGATTTCAGATGTGGAGATAAATCACTGTAAGAACCAGCTGATCTTCCCTGATGAGATGTTATCTCTCCTCAATGAAACTACAACTAACAACAGATTTTTTAGGAGCTCCACATATCAGCAAAAGAGACAAAATGTAATCTCATATAAGTGACATGGAGGTTTTTTTCCCCCAAAATACAATCAGAGTGCTATGTTAGGAAAATTAGCCTAATGAAGTATGGAAGATGAATTGGAAGACGAAGTCAGGAAGTTAAGTGCAATATCCATTCGTCAGGTAATTAGGACATAAATATTGTGGTAGGTTTGAAAAGGAAGGGGACATAGAGGAAAGGAAAGTGAAGGAAGAATATGCAGGATTTTTCTTCCCACTACAGACAAAAATGTACAGCATACAGATTAAAGACCAATATGAATGGCAAAATAATAGTAAAGTTTTCAGAAGATCTTCAGGAGCATATCATCATGATCGCCATTGGGAAAGATATCTTAAACATAACTAAAAAGAAAAATATAGATGAACACAATGACAGTAAAAATAAGTTCTTCTCATCAAAAGATACCATAAAAGAAGTGGAAAGGTATGCCAGAGAGACTGGGAAAATATGACTTGAGCAAAAGAGCAGGCAAAGGACTTGTACCCAGTAACTAAGAAGAACCCCTACAAGTCAATAAGAAAAAGAGAGACAGAAAAATGGGGCAAAAGATTTGGAGATTTCAACAGGTACTTTACCAAAGAGAAAATGCAACTGACAAACATAGGAAAACATATTTAACCTCATAGTTATCGGGGAAATGTCAATTGAAGCCACAGTGAAGTATGACTGCACAAACACCAGACTGGCAAACATTTAATAATCTGGCACTACCAAGTGTTGGTGAAGATTTGGAGATTTTAATTTCCAAGATGATGGTGGAAACGTAAATTGGTTCAGCCTCTTTGAAGAAAGCTTGACTAGCTAGTAAAGGTGCAGGCGGCAACCCTCATGGCCAGTGCCTCCACGCATCAGGAGCACGCTCAGGGGTTGCCACATGCCAACACAGCACGATTCCTGTGTGAGCCACCCAGAGTGGGTTAGACTCTATGACTAAAGGGCACTGTCCTGTAAAAGACAGCAGCCTCAGGTTCGGGGGTCCCAGGCCACCTGCACGTCTGACCAAATTCAGGGGTTCCCACCAACCCCTCAGGTTCAGTAATTTGCTAGAATGACTCACAGAACAAGAAAGTACTATACTTATGATTACATTTTAATTTTAGCAAAAAGACACAAATAAGAAGCTAGAAGAATAGACACGTAGGGTGAGGCCTGGGAGGGTCTCCAAGTATACAGCTCCTATGTCCCCCTCTCTGGGAGTCATGACACGGCACCTGCCAGGCACACAGATGGCCCAAACAGGGAAGCTCACTGTTTTTATTGCTGTCTCATTGTGTAGGTACAATTAATGGAACAAAGGCCCACGAGGTTGAACTCAATCTCTAGGACCCTGAGCCCCCAGGTCAGGCTGATGTAAAGTGGCTCATAGCCCCAAACACACAGTGGGTCTTTCTTTCATGTCCAGCCCCCACACTCTAAGAGCACCAGTGTGGGCACACCCACCTGAGTCATCTCATAAGCATAAACCATCAGGTGTGGTCTGGGACCCTACAAGAAACTCCTGTCATGGAAAAATTCCCAAGATTTGGAGGACATTTCTCAGGAGCTGGGGACAAAGACCAGCCAAATTTTTGATAATTCAACATCATGGCACCATTTTTTATTATAGCCTAATTGCAGACAAGATCAATGTCCATTAGCCATAGAAAGGGTAAATTGTGGCAGCCAAACAAACTAAGCAGTAATTAGTATGAACAAAATACAGCTAGAAACAATATGGATGGATCTTTAAAAAATCATGTTGGACTAAAAAAGCAAGATGCAAAGGGATGCATTTCATTTGATTCCATTTATAAAAAACCTCCAAAGAAGGAAAAGATATAAGCAGTAAAACCACAAAGAAAAGCAAGAAAGTAATTGCCATGAAAGTCAAGTCCTCTGGGGAGAGGACTGGGGTGTGATTGGAAAGAAGTACTCAGAGGCTCGAGGGCTGCATTCACTGCTAGAATGGGAGGTGGTTCCAAGAGCATTTGCTCTATAATCAGTTTTTATTCTGTGCGTTTATGTTTTGTGTACTTTTCTGATTTTTGTATATTTCAAAAATTAAAGTCTCCTCCATCCTGTGGAGGATTGATGGTTACTGTAATGTGGGAGAGAAATTGAAGAAGCAAGAATCAAGTATAGAACCTTGGTGACTAGGAAAATGATGATAACATTAGTTGAAACGGGACCATTAACAGCTGTTTGAAGGAAGGAGATCATATTTCAGAACAGCGAGTCTAAACTGACATACATTATTTTGGTAAACTGTTGATAGTTAGAAATGTTGAAGGAGAAACAAAGATATATAGAAATTACACACAAAAGAAAGTAATATAAATTTGAAGATTTTTCTTAATATTAGTGTAATGTATTTATTAAAACACCAGAGAGGTGCATTTCTAAAATAACAAGTGACACTTTTATATAAGTTGATTGTTAAAATCTCAGTGTAGGTCTACTGCATCTCTTAAGTGAACCTGGAGAATAACGGACTAGAGCCTGTTGGCACATTAATTCTTCAAGTTCTCTTATTTACATGAAATCCCAAAAGTTGATGCACCAAATGTTCCTATTACATTATCAGTGATGCAGCCATCTATCTCCAGCAGCAGCAGCCAGAATTACCAATCCTTGTGAGTCAGCTAAACTTTTTCATTTAGCCCCAACTTTTCAAAAACTAGATTTAAAACATCATTAAAGGTCAAAATGACATTCTACAAACTACTCATCAAAAAGAAATAAATGATGCTATCATTTTAATAATGAAATAACTAGAAGATAAAAGAGTCCCAAAGATGTGTTTTTGATAATAACATAGTTATAATAAAATTACATTTGAGACACTATATACACTCCATAGATATATATTCCTCAAATGAGAATTTACCCAAAGTTAGGTCAGCATAACCTGGCTAGGTAAAAGAAATTTCCTATGTTATAATTCATTGGGATATTTATTTTTCTTATTTATTTTTCTTCTAGGACCACTTAATGGAAAAGATAATCTCTACCATAAAATTTCCAAGCTAGAAGATCCCCCAACAAACAAAACAATTCCTTAAGAAGGAAAGTAAATTAACAAGCCACTTCAATTCAGAGTTCAAAAAGTCTGATGTGATTCCACTAGCCAACTCCATTACTGACTTAAAACAGATACAAATAAGAGTAAATGCAAGCCATTTAGCCCTCCTTCCATCCTACAACACCTGAACCTATAGAGGAAAAAATCAGTTCTGTCCACTGACATTATTAAAGTATGTTCTCTCTTTGACTTTTTATGTCTGTAAATGTACTTTAACAGACAGATAAGTATGGAAAGAAAATTAGTATTAGGCATAAATCAATTTGTTCAAATAAATGCCAATCACCTACTCTGCACCAGGCCTTATTTTAGGGCTGGGAGATACAGAGGTGGAAATTATGCGGTGTCTGTCCTCGAGGAGCTTCGGAAGTAGAGAGAAAGCAGCAAGGAGGCCATGGTAGCACAGCGGACAAGACATACAACAGGGCTGAGAGCAGGGCACCACCGGACCACACAGAAGGCACACTGGGTCTAGTCTCTGTGGGGAGCTGGGGTGAGCAAAGTGGTCTGAGAAAATTTCTCAGAGAAAGTGATTTCTGAGATGAAATCTGAAGCCAAAAATAAAAGTCAGTCAGGCGAAGGGCACTCCAGGCATTGGGAACATCGTGTTCAACGATCCTAAGACAGAAGCAAGAGCGTGGAGCCGCTGAGGAGCCAGCTGCTTTGTCCAAGTGTGCCAGAAAGGAGAGGCCAGAGAAGCAGGCAGTGGCCAGGTCAGGGAGGGCCATAGCTCAGACTCCATCCTGAAGACAGCGGGAAACCCCTGAAAGCTTTTAGAGGTGGGGCACTCTGGGAAGGGAGCTTTAGAAAGATCCATTTACCTCCAGAAATAGACACTAGATGTTGGGGTGGGAAAAGGACAAAGCTGGAGACTGGAGATTATGAAGAAGTTTTGCAGTAATCTGAGTAGAATAGGCTAATAAACTAAGGAAGTGGTGGTAGAGGAAGAGAACTTGATGGTTAACTGAAGTAGGAATGATAAGGAGGTAATAGAGGAACCATGGAGAGATAGCAGATACATGCTCCTCGTTTCTCTGCCCCTGCAGAAATGAAAACTGAGAAAATGCCTTTATTACTAAACTCAATCTAAATCTATTAATAAAGGGGGAAAAGCAATGCAAACAACACTGAATATTCAAACTTGAATAAACTGTTGACATTATTCTCTCCAGACTCCCAGGAGGTGAAAAGGTGCAAACAACAATTGCAAATTGCCATAGTATCAGCTTTAGACAAAGAGCCACTTCTCAATGAACAACCAGAATATTACTTCTCTCTGTAGCATTTCATTCCTCTCTCCAAAAAAAGAAAGGAGAATAATAGTTATTAGCTCATAGGATATCAGGCACAAGAATAAGCTCCATTCATTCATTCATTCTTTCATTCAAATAATAATATTTATTGAGTACCAACAGTTTGTGATGTTCTCTGTTGTACACAAGAGATGCAAAGAATTTCTGACCTAGCTTGATTTAAGGCAGTAGGAGTTAGAGCAGGAATAAAAGCAGAATTAGTCATATTTTAACTGATGTATATAAATTCATGTGAGTTATTCCTTATGCCAAAAAGAATTTACAGAATTTGCTTGATGTGTCCCCACAGGTCAGGCTATCAGCTGTAATGCCCAGTGACATGGGGGACCTGAGGCCTTGTGATAAGGTGGGGTTGAGGCTACAGCCTGCTTCGGGACTGCACAGTGCGGCTGCATGTATGCAGAGGGACGTGTTGAGAAAGCACATGGGGAACTCGCATCCCAGACCTCCTGTCCAGATGAAGGACCCCTCTACAAGTTTTCAGAGGCTTGGGAAAAGCAACAACAACCCAAAGGCCCCTGATTCTTAGAGATTAATAGCACCACTTTATTTCTCTACTTTCATGCAAACTCAAGCATCTCCAAGTTAGTCAAAAGAATCCACTCAAAGTTATAAAGGTTTTTATCATTCTGCAGTAGATATGGGTCATATCTATTCTTCCTGAACATGATATAGTGTCCTTTAAAATCATTGTTATTTTTCAAAGATGATGACCTGAAAGTAACATTGTCTTCTTGAAGACAATGTTCCTTTGTCTGAGATCCACAAGCCAAGTTGTTAGTTGTTAGAACTCTTCTACTTCCACAAGTGAGCTACAAAACAGTTTTTCTAGAAAAAGATATATGCACACCCAGAGCTTGTAAATTTGAAAATTTTCATTTTCCAAGTAAGCACAATAGAAAAGGCTACAGGATGACCAGAAGACACACACACAGGGGGATCAGAGTGCACAGATTTTCTCATTACGTTTTTTCACAATACAACTGCATTTTAGCTGAAGTTGTCCTGAGCTGTGGGGGCAATTAATAGCCTGGCATTTCTCATTGCAGCCAATGCTGTGACTAAGAGTATCCCAAGAAAACAGCTCGATGGCACCACTCTAACTTGCCTTATATTTTGCTCTCCTTTAAAGGCATGTGTGTTTTTGCCAAGCATTCCACCAAGAAGAAAGACAAAAGTCTCCCTGTGGCAAGCTGGGAAAAGCTCATAGAGATCCCTTCAACAGGTATATTTGAACAAACACTGGATGCTGTTCAGATGCAAAACAAAGAGGAAGTAAATGAGAAGAAATGCTTGTAAGCAGGTCTCCTGTGACTGAAATGAGTTTGCATGGGTCAGGGACTACCTTATGGTTATTTTATCTCAAATTTTCAATGCTTAGCATACTATGGAAACATTTAAAGCTCTTCCTACAGTGACAATGGTACATTACTAAGAAAAATGCTTTGACAATAAAGTTCTGTCCATGAAACATTTCTGCCTTGCTTAGCATTTACAGGATAATGAGCCAATCTCAGATTTATTTTTCCACTTTCCATCTTCCTTACAGATGTAAAACCTTTGAGACTAGCAGGAAAAGGAGATAATTACAATATAGCAAATTTTATACCCACTATAGCTATAGACGACAACTAGCTGGCCATCTCGGTTTGCTAGGGGCCGAGGGGTGGCCAGAGAAAGGGACATTTGGTGTTCAATCCTGGGCAAACAGGTCCAAGCTGGTCGCCCTGCATGTCACACACCCCCCTTTCTGGCCACACTGTCTAATGTTGTTCAAACACTCAATTCTAGCATAAACTCTAAGAAGACAACTTCCCAGAAAGTACACAAGAGAAAGCATGAAAACAAACCCCAAATCAAGAAGATATGTCTTCCTTAAATGTTTCATTTAGCTAAATATCCAAAAAAGGAAAAATAGTATGTGTGAAATAAACTTCAGCTTTTGTATAATTTACCTAAAATATCACCATTTAAAGACAGAAACACGGGGAAGTGGATGTGGCTCAAGTGATTGAGTTCCCACCTACCACACGGGCTGTCCCTGGTTCGGTTCCCGGTGCCTTCTAAAGAAGACAGTGAGCTGGTGCAATGGGCAGGTGCAGCAAACTCATGCAGTGAGAGATACAAGAAGAAAAACATAATGAGAGACACAACAAAGCAGGGAGCAGAGGTTTCCAGTGCCTCCTAAAGAAGATGAGCAAGACAGTGAGCTGACGCGACAGGCAGGTGCGGCAAGCTGGCGCAACAAGATGACACAACAAGATGACGCAACAAGAGAGACAAGAAGATAAACAATGAGAAGCACTGCAAAGCAGGGAACAGAGGTGGCTCAAATGATTAGGCGCCTCCGTCCCACATCAGAGGTCCTGGGATTCGGTTCCCGGTGCCTCCTAAAGAAGGAAGATGAACAGACACAGCAAGTGCAAACAACAAAGGGGTGGGGAGAAATAAATGAATAAAATAAATCTTTAAAAAAAAAAAAGATAGAAGCATGGAGGTTCACTTCTCTGATCTATGATGCTATATTATTATTATTTCAGATTTTACTCTAAAAAGTATCACAATTTTATTCAGTTCACACATGGATAAGTATCAAAGCATTTCACCAATGCAAAAGATTTTAAGATATGAAAACACTTAACTTTCTTTAGTCTGAGTATATTAATTACTATTGATTTTTTTTTTTACAGTTTTTAATATATGATTAATTTTCCATTGCAATGATGTACCATCATTTATTTAACCAATACACCGATGCTGGGCATTTAAGTCATTTCCAATGTTTGGCTATTATAAATCATTCTATAATGTATATCCTAGGCCATAAATATTTGCATATACAGCTTATTGTTTTCTTTAAGAAAGTTCCCAGAAATGAAATTAGGGGTTAAAGTGTTACACTGTTTTTAAACAAATCAATTTTGTTGATACATATTAATAAAGCATACAATTCATCCAAAGTGTAGAATCAATGGTATTTGGTATAATCACATGGTTCATCACTTCAATCATTATTAGAGCATTTTCATTATTTCAATAATAATAATAAAACAAAAAACAGACAAACACACAAACAAGAAAATTCCTCACCTCTCAATCTCTCTCTGTTTCCCCTTCTATACATAGCTGCTATGTCTGGCTATTCTTGCACAATTATTTATTTCTTTATTAAGCAGTTTTACTAAGATATAGTCACATACCATTAGAAGTGATGCAAAAGGAGCTGGGGACAGTTGTTTTTCCAAGGTTCACACTGTGAAAAATTCTAGGGCTTGATATTTTCTATAACTAAAGAGGATGTCTTTTTGAAGAGTATCGGAACATGTTCTGATCATACATTTAAAACTTAGTTGTTATTCATCCCGTGGGATCTCTTTCGTTACTGCTTCATTTGTTCCATTTTACCTATTACTTTCAAGAACTTGGGCTTTTTTATTCACACAGAGGATTAAGAAAATACTTATCATGCCTCCAGATGGTATGAAAGTAATCAGAAATACGAAAAGTAATTTTACTCTGCAAGATTTACTTGAAGGAAACTAATGCCAAGGGAATAACACCATAGTCTCTTCCTCTATTTGAAGCACTGAAACAAGTAATAACAATAAGAGTAACATTAAGAACCACTAACAGTTATGATGCTCTTATCATGATCCAGGTGCTAGTCTAAGCTTTCTGAATTTGCAGGGGCTTATGCAGTTAATCCTCACAGCAATCCTACAAGCAAGGCATGATTTTACCAGCTTTCCAGAAGAGGAAACCGAGGTTCGGGGAGGTCAAGTAACCCGTCCATGGCCACACAGCTCTTAACTGGCAGAGTCAGAATTTGAACCCAGGTAACCTGATTTCAGAGCTCACGTTCTTAACCACTATTTTATATTGCCTTTTTTCCAAATTATATCTATTATCCTTTCTAAGGATGTCAAGAAGAGCAGGAAGATAACAGAAAATGCAAAACCAAGGGCATTTTCCACTAAGCATTTAGAAACAGTATGATTTTCCATTTTAATCATTAGATGCTTTTCAAAAATTCCATCTCTGCACAATTCCTTATTTTACCATTAGATCAAAGAAATGACTAAATCTTATCCAGGGCATTTACAATTTATTTAAATTCACAAAGAGTGAGTTAGATGAAGGCCAGACACAAAAAAGCTAGACACTCCACTCACAACTAAGGATCAGAGATAAGCCAACGGCGGGTTGCCAATTCCTCCTCTCTCTCCAGCTTTAATTAACATGAGAACTGTTTCACATTCACTTCCATAGTCAAAAGCCGTGAATTTAACTAAAATTTAATCCAATCGTATTAACCCATACACAGCAGCTTCAAGTCAGACTATGCTTTATCTGGATATATCCATTTTAAAAACAAGGAAATAGTTAAGTTTATTGGTGGTGAATTAGTTGTTGATGGTACTTGGCATGATGCAGGTTTTCGTATAGAAGACAAAGCTCAATAGTAATGTAGGCTGTCATAGTAAAAGCAATAATGGTTGCACCGATTTTACAGAACGAAAGGTATGTGTAAAAATGACTATGAACAAGATAGCCTTCACACAAGTAATTTCTAAGTACTAAAAATTATATAGCATAGGAAAGGCTCAAAATTGCTTCATGCATTAAACTATAGACCCTTACAATAAAAATAAAGTACGTACATTGTACATATAATCTAAAGACATAATTTCATTCCAAAGATACATAAGTTCTAAGGATACCGCCCCATTTTAAAACTTCCAAGGCAAGGCTATGCAAGTCAGTCAACTATAATAAAGACCAAGCGCAAAAACGAAAAGAAAAATCAACCTGGGTGAAGCATGAACTAGTGCTGTTAGGTTGTTTGATCCCAAACTTTCTAATCTGCCCACAGTACTTTTTCCCACCCCCAGAGGGCCTTCTAATTTCTAGCTACAGTGGAGAGGGAAACTGGACTTTTTCCCAACCAAGCTGTGGCGCTGAGGCTCTCCCTCCCATTTCCCACCTTCTTTCCTATGCTGTGTTGATCTTATTCTTTTTTCTTGTGCTGGAATTCAAGTCCTGGTGAATCAAACTACTTAGGGGCTGGTATCAGGTAAAAGGTTCTCTTGGTCATTCCATGGCATCATGCTCTCCTGGCTGCCTCCTCCGTTTCCAGCTGGTCCTTCTCTATCGTTCTACGGACATCTTCTTCCCCACCCTTCGCTAAAGGTTGGCGTTCCTCAGAGCCTGCTTCTCTTCCTTTTTTTGTCTCTAAAATCTCTCTCCCTAGATGAACTCATCCATTCCCTTGGCTTTAAATGCCACCTACATACTGTTGATGCCAAATTTTGTATGTCCAACCCAGATCCTTCCTCTAAGCTTGACTTGTGCATATCCAAATGTTTCCTCAGATGATTCACAAACGTCTCAAACTTAACATGTCCGAAATGGAATTTTTCTTCTTTAAATCCACTCTGTGTCTAGTTGTTATTTCAGTAAATGTATACCCAATTGCTCAAATCAGAAAAAAAAAAAAAAAGAAGCTTGCCTTCATGATATATCCAGTCATTTGATTGTACTTTTGATATATCTCTTCAGTCTCCCTACTTTTCTCCAATTCTTCTGTGCCCATCTTTATCCAGGCCACCAGCATCTCTTGGCAGCCATCTGCAAAAGCTTCCTAAGTATTCCCTTTGGTTCCACTTTTAGCCTTTACCATCCATTCTCCACAAAGAAGCCAGCTTTTCTCAAAGCAAATCAGATTATGCAGCCCCCTGGTTTAAGCCCACCATGTCTTTCCATTGTACTTGGAATAAAATCCAGACCGTTCTTCATAAGCAAACCCCCCATGACCTGGCCCCGCTGGCCTCGCTGCACTGTAGCCACACCGGCTGCTTTTCAGTTTGCAGAACACACCAAGCTCTTTCCCATTTATGTTCCTCTGAAAATGTCGCGTCCAGAACATCTAGCCCCATTTCTGCACATTTCTGGCTTTTTCCCTTTTTTTCAGATTTCAGCCTAAATATTACGTCCTTGGACAAGACAAGGAGTTACCTCCTCACCCAGTTCTCTTTATTTTCAAAACATATAATTAACAAATTTTATTATCAAGAAACTTGAGTACTTGAGTAGTAGGGTAGTGGTTTTCAAAATACTGGTTCAGTTTTAGAACACTGAAAGATGACAATTCACAGCAGGACATATACAAAAGCAAGGATAATTAAAATATTAAATACTATCTAAATTAAAAGACCATATTTCAAACTGCTAATTATAATCTTTATGTCTTGGTAGAAGGTCCTGTACAGTTCCCATTCATGAAATTTGCCTCAGCTTCTCATGAAGATTAAGTCTCACTACAAACTCAATTAATATAATTTACAGTAATCAATGCTGTGTTTTTGTGTTTAAGCATGTACTATCACAGAAAGCACAAAATCCTATTTACTTGGATTTTCAGTTCTTAAAAACTTATCTTACACATCTATTAAAGTGCTAGCCACAAATATGCTGTATCCTTAAAGAGAAAGGCTTCCGAAAGAAGTATGAGATAGCATCCCAATGCGTCGAGCGTAGTGATATAAGTAGCCGAAGGAAACTGGCAGTACTCTGCTCTTTTTTCAGTGCAGCAACCCCCATTTTTCATAGTTGAATCCTCCACTTTCATTATGCTACCAACTGAACATGGACTCCGTTACTTTTGATAGAAGACTTCCATCTTCTTCAGTATTTGTCTGTCAGTAGTAGCCGGATAGTCACTAGTAGAAGTTTTATATGCTGTAGCAAGAGGGCTCATGGTAGAAATCCTAGGATTCCTTCCAGATTGGGATGGTGCACCCAAGGTTTTGGTTGGTGGTGTAAAGGCTAGAGATGGAAATGATAAGGCACATCTGTCACCATTTCCCACAGCACTTTTATCTATACACAGCTATACACCAATCATGACAGACTCTCCAAAAATCCTCCCATCTTTGCTTAAGGCTTTCCAGGTTTAGGCTGATAACAAATATGCATTCAATTTCCTGTGTTAGACATCGCATGTTTTAAGATATTCCCATATTGTGCAAATTATAATGATATATAGGATGCAGTTCTCTTTATGTATTTGTCTGTTTACCTTTACAGGACTGTATATTCTGTGGAAACAAGGACCCATACGTCATTGTACCAGGACCAATGAAATGTCTAGCACAAAGGAGGAAGTCAACCAATATTTGTTAAAGGAAAGGAGAAATGTCATTTTCGTACTTCCAAAGAACTTAGCACAGGAGAGGGTATCCCAAAAAAGGACTTATGATGATCCATAAGAGGCAAGAGGAAAAGAGAGAGAGACAAGCAGTTGCATAAAGACGACATGAGGTCACATATTGTATGATTCAATTTATATTAAATGTTGGAATAGGCAAATCCATAGAGATGAAAAGGAAATTAATGATGGCCAGCGGCTGCAGGAAGGAGGGAATGGGGAGTGACTGCTAATGGCTGTGGGGTTTCTTTCTGGGGAGATGGAAATGTTCTGAAATTAGATCGTGGTGATAGTGGTGATGGTTGCACAACTCTGTGAATATAATAAAATCCACTGAATCGTACACTTTAAAAAGGTGAATTTTATGGCCTGTGAGTTACATCTCAATAAAGCTGTTACTTTTTTAAAAAGACTACCTGAGACAAACTACTATGATGTGGCTACAATCCATCCACCGGCCTGTGAGCCCTCAAGAGCCAGGATCACTTGATTTCTCCTCCTGCCCTCAGAGCCTGGCACAGGGCTGAGTGGCCACTGAATGAGGGCCATGCTATGAGGCACTGTCATGTGGAGGCACATATTTCAGCAAGGAGATCGAGCTAGGCTTTAGGCAAAGAACGAGCCCTCAGCTGGAAATGATTCCACGTTACTCAGATATTAACAAAATGCTCTTAAATCTAGTATGGTCTTTGATTGTCATGACAAAAATCCTGTGAGACGGACAGCCAGGCTTTCATCACCTGCCTTTTAGAGATAAAGAAAAGGGGCCTCAAAGAAGCCAGAGGCTTGCCCTAAGATTCCTGACCACATGTGACCTCTTGGGACTAGAGCCCAGGATGCCCAGCCCCCAAAGCAGGCTCCTTTGGCCATGTCGTAATCCTTAAGGTCACGCTGAGGTCAACTTTGCCATAAATATCTCTACAAAACCCAGCAAGGTGTCGTTCAGGTGCTGAGTTCGCTCCTCAGCTCCTCAGTAACATACCATTTGACCTTAAATCACTTAGCTCTCTCGTGCCCCGTGCAGTCATCCACCAAGGCCGTGTGAGAAGACCTTCTCCGCTCTCTCTACTTGAATGCCATGAAGCTCCAGAGCAGTCTTGCAGAAAGCAAGGCAGCTGCTCCCCCACACCATCCGCACTGGCTGCACCTCGCCAACCCTTGCTGCTAGGAGCATCTTCCTCCAGCGGCGGCTCCCTCCACTCCTCATCACAGCCCCAAGCAACAAGCGGGCAAAATGTCTCCCCAGCAGACAGTCACAGGATCTCACCCCCGTTTTACATGTGTAAAATTAAGATCCAGAAACGTTGTTAGGATTGTCCCATGTGGGAAAATGATGAAATAGTGCAGCTGGCTCTCAGCTCTCCTTACTTTAAATCCAGCGGGCCTTCCACCCTCCCCTGCTCCTCAGGTGCTTTGCATTTCTACAGAACCTTTCCATGTGCAGTTCATATCCCCACCACGTTCCTAAAGGCCACCTCCAGGCTCCGCAGGGCGTGCTGCATCTCCCCGGAAACACCTCCTCTCTTCCAGCAGAGAAGGTACCTGCAACAGCCCCTTCAGCCGTGCTTAGGTGGCCTTTCATCTTTAACGTTCTTGTGCCCCATTTCCCCACTGCCCTGACCTGTCCAGGTTGGAGCTTCCTCACCAGCGGGCCCCGGTCCTGCAGTGCATAGTGCCCTGAGTGCGATGCCCGCCCCTCTGCCCTCTTGGAACTCAAAGGACACCCCTTCCTTCCTGGGGTGCCTATTTCAGGGATTACTAAGCAGCTTCCCCTTCTCCCTTGCTTGGGGTTGGGAAGGACTTAACTTTGGCATCCAAGATTTCTGCCTAGAGACCCAAAAGTCACAAGTACCATACAGATAAGAACATCTGCAGGCTTGCCATGATAGGGGGGTCCCAAAGCATGCATGCAAATTGGGCTCACTCTGACCCTTGGTTCTCACTGCATGCACAGATGGCTTGCCTCTCAGAGCATCTCCAGAATGCTGCTCATAAGGACTAGGACCTAGGCTGGGTTTCAAATGAAAGAGCATTTTATAAAGACTTTTTGGCTTTCTACCCCAGCAGTATCCCCTTGGCCACAGCCTAAAGCCTATTTGCTTTATATGAAATTTGGTGCTTCAGGAGCAGTTTTCATGGATGACGCCAGTACAGCTAGGTACTAGTTAAATGAACAAATGAAGGAATCAATGAATGACCTGTATTTGGGGGAAGGCAACATGACACTATTAATCCAAAAGAGAAGCTAATAAACAGTCATTTCTATTTGCCTAAGTAACGCAGTGCACGGTGGACGCACAGGCAGCTTCCGAGTACCCAGCCTAGTAATAGGACTGACGTTACAGCCAAGGGCCTTGTGGCCAGGCACAAGGGAAGGGGAGATGGAGAGGACTTACCTCCTGGTATTCAGCATTACAAGGCGCCACTTACCACGACTGGAGGTTAACTACGCAAGAGAGCCCCAATACATAGTTCTAAATGAGACGAGAACATGTACGTAATTAGAGAGTATAATGAGCAGAGGTGGTAACGAGAATAACAATGTACTACGCTTGCTTTACAGGTTAGAAAGTGTTTTCCTATCTCTAATTTTACTCACCAAATGAATGTTCCCCATAATAATTCCAAGAGTTTGGCTGTGTGGCTACTGTTACCTCCATGTGAGAATCGAGTTAACTGACCTCTCCACATTTGAACAGCTATGAGTGTCAGACATTTGAACAGCTATGAACTGGACCAGTTTTCCAAGTCCCAGTCCAGTGTGCTCCATCCCACATCCTCTCTCTGCAATGAGCCACATACTGTTATTTATTTATTTATTCAAGAGATATTGATCGATTCATCCAATTAACATTAACTATTTCGTGTAGCCCACACTGTGCTAAGTTGTTGGGCCTTCAGAAACAAAGAAAACCTTTTCCTTGCCTCAAGGAGATTATAGTTAGTAGCAAAAAAAACAATTATTTGTGAGGGGGATACATAGATGTATAAGATTACCATAAGGAAACATTATTTACTAGTACCTACTATTATATAGTTTAAAAATATCTCTTGCTCATGATTGTTGCCATTTCAAAACATTATGTGCATACAGATTTAGGAGCTAAAAAAGAGAAAGGTATGATTCAACTACTACATTACAGGCTTGGCAACTTCAGAATTTATTGTTCATTAAAACTGTATTTTAATTATCCTAGTTTTAATTAAAGTATTATGTAGAGTTGGTGAAATGCAATTATGTGCAACTGACTTAAGATGTATAATAGGCTAATATTTGTAAAGAAATGCATTACTGTCACTAGATCTACTCACGTAAAATGAAGTGGTATTTTTTTTCAAATGAAAAATTGGTACACAGAATATTAAACTCTTGTCATTAAACACTACATTGCCAACTCGAATGGAACCAAGCAATTCTACGAGGCCCCTCCTGCGCTTGGCTATTCAGTTTACAAGCGATGGTTCTTTACCTTGAAGCTCCCCTTATCCCAAGGCAACAAGGACACCAGCAGCTACCCACAGACGGCCGCAGACGGCCAAAGCGTGGACACTCAATAACCTCACGAAACGCAGCTGCGTCACCTGATGCTGGGACTTCAAAGTTAAATACCTGAGCACTGCCTGCAATATTCCAGCACCAATATCATATTGTTTATAAGGCAACCCTTTGTCCCATAACGCCACACTGGCTAAGAATCTGAAAGAAAACATGAATTCTCATGTCAGGCTCAGCCACCCACTGTGGACACTGAGGTTCTTGCTTACAGCGCAGTAATAGGAACTCCTAGTCAGCACTCTGCATATCATCCCACAGAACATAGCTCTCTCCATCCTCCTCTTACCCACTTACAGGGACACTAATTTGCCCCAGGGTAATACCAACTCGGACAATGATACTCCTGCTGTGCCCCTTCTTCCTGGAAGTGGTGAGGAAAAAACAAAATGGAATTTTCTAGGCCTGAGAAATCTGCATTTGGAAACGCACATGGTGCATTGCACAGGAAGGGAGGCGTGCTGGGCAGAGGGGCCCTTCCCTGGGCGCCTTCCCACCTGGGCTCCTCCTTCCCGCCCGGCTACAAGTCCCGGAAGACACGCCCATGCCCAGCCTTGCACAAAGCCACCCCGTACGGCATCTGGACATAATTTTTAGGGGTAGTGGCATGTGCAGTCTTTCATTCCTCAAACATTAGTTGGCAAATTACTTCTCTGCTCGTTATCATTTGTTAAATCTCATGACAACTCCAGGAAGAAAAGATTGCTATCCTGGCTTCATAAATGAGGTTATGTGACCGTCCCAGGCAGATACCTCCCAAGTAGAATTCCAAGCTGCCACAAGTCTCATGTCAGAGCCAAAGGTCCATAGGAGCAGCTCCCAGGATGCCTTCACAGCACCTCCTTGGCAGAGCAAGCCCCCAGCATGGCCGGCGGAGAGGCCTTGTCAATCGTTTTTCCTCTTCCTTCAGACCCCAGCTCCTCTGAAGCCCATGCCATCAAGCTATACCTCGGCCCACCTATTCTCCTCCATGCTGCCCCCACTGAGGTGCTAGCTGCCCAGCCACCTGTACCCCCATTTTCTGAGTACGACAGCTCCTGCCTCTCTCTCCCTCTGGCTCTGGCTCCTCCCTCAGCCCAGTCATCCAACATCCAAGCCCATATCCCTCCGACACTCTGGCCCCTCAGGGTCTGCACCCCCTTACCTCCCACTCTCACAGTCACTCCCTCAGCCTCATCAGCCCCAGTAAAAGTCCCACTTCTGAAGGCTGGATCTCAGAGATCCCACTGTCCTAGTCTGGCTTTCCTGGAAAACAGAGCCTCTGCAAGAGCACATATGGTGTGGCCCTTCACTGGGGAGTACAACGAGGGATGAGGCAGGGAAGAAGGGCGCGAAGAGACAGGAAGGCAGCATGCACTGGTCACAGCTGGGCCACATGCACGCCCGCTGGATCTCGCAGGCTGTCTCAGAGGCTACAAGAACAGCCTGGCAGGGGCTTTTATTGGCTGGTCCATCCCCGCCACACACATTCCCTCCTCTGATTGCCTGTACTTCGGAGTTCACCTCACAAAACGTTAGCTCCACCTACTTTCTGGATTGCCTGGTCTGGGTCCCTTCAAATGGGGTCTGGGAGTGGACAGGGCTCTGGGTGAGGATAAGAGGACACCCACTTACAGCCACTCCCCTGCAGCAGTTATCTTCAGTTTCACAGGCACTTGCAGTCTTCTGACTCCATCACTTCTGCTCCCTTATCCAACTCAGAGACAACCAAGACCCCTCACTCCCATGCAAACACCCTCAATAACCTTGTTTCCCACTCTCACCTGACAGTCAGGCTGAACTTCAACCCTGCTAGCACCCAGTTAGTTGCCTTCTCTACAACTGCATTGGAACCTCTAAATTTCACTGAAGAAATCCTGGACCACATGCCACAACTGCACTTGCTCTCAAATGGTCCCATATGCCTTCCATGTTTTCCCTAATGAGTTTGCTTTCAAGTCTCTGAATGATCATTTCTACCTTCTCTTCTCCTTAAACCCCAACTCACTCTAAGCTTATAACCTCATTTCAATATTCACAGAGAAAATAAAAATCCTCAGGAAGTCCTTCCATTTGCCACAAGCACGTTTAGCATCCAGCAGACAGCCATACCCACCTTCTGCCTCTGTCCTGTTCTCGTGGAAGCAGCCCTTGGCTCTATAAGGCTGCCCCTCAAAGGGCCACCACACAGAGGCACAGCTCAAGGGCCCCGTGTTGCCCAGCTACTCCCCTTCTTCAGGACTTGCTCCTCTCCTGAATCTTCGCATTCGCCTTCTCTATAGGATAATTTCCTTTAGCATATAAATTTGGTCTAGTATTTCACAAACAAATATGCCCAGCTGATACTGACAAAGGTGCAAAAGCAATTCAATGGAGGAAAGACAGCCTTTTCAACAACTGTAACTGGAATAATATTGGCCGTATATTTAAAAACAAAACAAAACAAAAAAACCTTGACAAATATCACATCTTATACAAAAATGAACTCAAAATGGATCACAGATTTAAATGTAAAGTGTAAAACTGTGCAACTTTTAGGAAGACATATAGGAGGGCTAGGACTAGGCAAGGGTTCCTTACACTTTACACCAAAAGCACAATGCATAAAAGGAAAAACGGAAAAATTGGACTTAGTCAAAATTTAAAATATTTGCTTTGAAAAAGACCCTCTTAAGAGGATGAAAAGATAAGAGTAGGAGAAAATACTTGCAAACCACATATTCAACAAAGGATTATATTTAGAATGTACAAAGAATACCCAAAACTCAACTGTGGAAAAAAAAAAAAAGCTGATTAGAAAATCGACAAAAGACATAAAGAGGTATTTCACCCAAGAGAATATACAGATGGCAAATAAGTACATTAAAAGATGTTCAACATAATTAGCCACTAGAGAAATGCAGATTAAAAACACAAGGAGAAAGCACCTCACACCTATCAGAACGGCTAAAATTAAAAACAGTGACAACATGAAATGCGGCTGAAGCTGTGGAAAACTGGGTACTTCACACAGCGCTGGTGGGGATGTAAATGGTGCAGTCACACTGGGAAACAGTTTGGCGGCTTCTTCTAAAACTAAGCACGCAGATACTATTCGACCCCGTCATTGCTCCCCAAGGCATTTACCCAGGAAAATGAAAATTTGTGTTCAAGCAAAAACCTGTACAGAAACGCATATAGCAGCTTTATTCATATGACCAAAACTGGTTACAAATCGGATGTCCTACACCAGGTCAAAGGTTATACAAAGGTGGTATATCCATACCAGGGAATATTACTCAGCAATAAAAAGGAAAGAACTAACTATTGATACAGACAACATGGATGAATCTCCCAAGAATTAATTTGAGTGTAAAAAGACAATCCCTAAAGGTTACATACTGTATGATTCCATTTACATAATATAACTGAAACGATAAACGTATAGAAATGAAAATCACATGAGTGTTTGCCAGGGGTTAAGGACAGGGTGGTGGTGGGTGTGGCTATGAAAAGGCTACGTGAGGACCGTTATACTGACGGGATGCTCTGTATCTTGAATGGACCAATGTCAGAGTCCTGACTGCAATACTGTACTGAAGTTTTTAAAGACCCTTACCATTGGGGAAACTGCTTAAAGGGCACAGGGGATATCAATGGATTATTTCGTATAACTGCATTTGAATTTACAACTATTTGAAAATAAAAAGTTTAATTAAAAATGGGAGGGAGAAAAACCTTCCAGGGACTTCCCACTGCATACAAAACAAAATCCAGATTGGTTTTCAGATTCCAGGACTATTACTTCTCTCTGCCTGCACCTTACAGCCCTCTAACCAGTTTACCAAGCACACAAAGTTGTTTCCTGTTTTTGCATGTATTTCCTCTCTGCCTGGAATATTCTTCCTGTAGATCTCTGCATGGCTGGTTTCTTATCATCTTTCACAGACCAACCAAACAAAGCAGTAGCGCATAGAAGCTGAAGTGTGTGCTCTGGCCCCTTAGGGGTCTATCACTCATCGGCCCTGTGGCCTCACTCAGCCTTTGTCACTCGTTGGTAAAATGAGGATGTTAAAAGTGCCAGCTCACAGGGCTGCTGTGAGGATTAAATGAATCATTATATATAAAACACTTAAAACAGTACCCTGAGACTTCCAGGAAGATGGCAGACTAGTAAGACATGGGAATCTCCTCCAGAAATATAGCTAGAGGACAGGCTGAAACAGCCCCGAAAAAGATCTTCTAGGGTTTAGGACAGCAGGTAAAGGCTGCACACCACCCAGAGGAGAGAGGGACAAAAGGGGGAAATCGCGACGACAGAACCTTCAGTTGGAACCAGCAGCGGCTGCTGCTGCCGGCACCCTCCCCCACACTAAAGACTCTTTAGAATTCTCAGGCCTCTGGGCCTGTGACTACAGACAAAGGGGGAACTGGAGAAATCCAACCATAGCAATCTCCCTCTCTTCTAACCTGGACGAATAGTTGAGGACTACACAGGAGAGGGAAGAGAGAGCCTGGAGCTGACTCCGCTTTTGACTCACAGGTTTGGTCTGCCATGTCCCAGAGCACACGTTTGCCTTGGAGCCTGCAAGAGGCTAAAGATATACAAAACTCCCATCTCCTTCTCTACTAACAGGGACTGATTGTTGAGGATTCAGAGGGAAGTGGAAATATTTCCTAGCTGGGAAAAGTGAGGGGGCTGCCAGAGAAGACTGGAGAACTGTCTCAGAAAGTTTGAATTACAAGGCTCTCGGCCTCCAGACAGGAAGCTCTATCACATTGATCTGGTCTGTGTTGCAACAAATACACGGTGACCAGGCATTGAATTGAGAGCTGCCAAAGAGCACCATCTCCTGGCAGACCAAGGAAGTGCATGTGAAAAAATTAAAAATAAGTAGGAGAGGCTTTTCCTGGCCTCTATATCCTCCCTGCCCAAGGCCTTAGGAAGCGAATTTCCAAAACCAAATTAATGAGTTGAAAGACAATATAGTGAAAGAGATAAATGACATCAAGAAGACATTGAGCAAATGCAAAGAAGAATTTGAAATCCTGAACAGAAAAGTAACGGAGTTCATGGGAATTAAGGACACAACAGGTAATGTCAAGAACACATTTGAGGCATACAACAGAAGACTCGAAATGATTGAAGAAAGAATAACTGATACTGAAGACAGAGCAGCTAAAATTGAAGAGATAAAAGAACAGAGAGAGAAAAGAATGGAAAAAATTGAGCAGGGGCTCAGAGAGTTGAATGACAAAACAAAATGCAACAACATACATGTCATGGGAGTTCCAGAAGGGGAAGAGAAGGGAAAAGGGGCAGAAAGAGTATTTGAGGAAACAATAGCTGAAAATTTCCCAACTCTCACAAAAGAAAGGAACTTACATGTCCAAGAAGCACACCGTACCCCAATCAGAATAAATCCAAATAGACCTACGCCAAGACGCATACTACTCAGAATGTCAAATATCAAAGATAAAGAGAAAATTCTCAGAGCAGCAAGAGAAAAGCAAATGTTCATGTACAAGGGACGTCCAGTAACACTTAGTGCAGATTTCTCTTCAGAAACCATGGAGGTGAGAAGACAGTGGTATGATACAATTAGGAAAGTGAAAGCGAAAAACTGCCAGCCGAGAATTCTTTATCCAGCAAAACTGTCCTTCAAATATGAAGGTGAGTATAAAATATTCACAAAAAAAACAGAAACTAAGAGAGTTTGCAAAAAAGAATCCACCTTTGCAGGAAATATTAAAGGAAGCCTTAGAACCTGAAAGAAAAAGACAGGAGAGAGAGGCTTGGAGGAGAGTAGAGAAGAAAGAATAGCAGAAAGAATAACCAAAAGAGCAAAAAGAGAGACAAAAACAAGATGTCATATGAAAACCAAAGAATAAAATGGAGGAAGTAAATAGTGCATTTACAGTAATATCATTGAATGTGAATGGATTAAACTCCCCAATCAAAAGATACAGGCTGATAGACTGGATAAAAAAACATGAGCCATCCATATGCTGCTTACAAGAAACTCACCTTAGACCCAGGGATACAAACCGGCTGAAAGTGAAAGGTTGGAAAAAGGTACTCCATGCGAATAGTAACCAGAAAAGAGCAGGGGTAGCTATACTAATATCAGAAAAAACAGACTTTAAATGCAAAAAAGTTATAAGAGATACAGAAGGCCATTATATATTAATAAAAGGGATGATCCACCAGGAAGATATAACATTCATAAATATCTATGCACCTAACCAGGGTGTCCCAAAATATATGAGACAAATTCTGACAAAACTAAAGGGAGAAATAGACATTTCTACAATAATTGTTGGAGACTTCAACAACCTACTCACATCATTAGATAGAACAACTAAACAGAAGATCAACAAGGAAACAGAGAACTTGAACAATATGATAAACAAGTTAGACCTAACAGACATATACAGAACACTGCATCCAAACTTAGCGGGTTATATATTCTTCTCAAGTGCCCATGGATCTTTCTCCAGGATAGACCACAGGTTAGGTCATAATTCAGCTATCAATAAATATAAAAAGATTGAAATTATACAAAGCACCTTCTCAGATCATAATGGAATGAAACAAGAAATCAATAATAGACAGGAAAAAAGTAAATTCGCAAATGTGTGGAGACTCACCAACACACTCTTAAATAATCAGTGGGTCAAAGAAGAAATTGCAAGTGAAATCATAAAATACATTGAAACAAATGAAAATGAGAACACAATGTATCAAAACTTATGGGATACAGCAAAGGCAATCTTGAGAGGGAAATTTATAGCCCTAAATGCCTATATTAAAAAACAAGAAAGAGCTAAACTCAAAGATTTAACTGAACAACTAGAGAAACTAGAAAAAGAACAGCAAACCAATCCCAAAGCAAGCAGAAGGAAAGAAATCATAAAGATGAGAGCAGAAATAAATGAAAATGAGAACAGAAAAACAATAGAGAAAATCAAGAAAACCAAAACATGGTTCTTTGAGATCAATAAAATTGACAAACCCCTAGCTAGGCTAACAAAGATAAAAAGAGAGAAGATGCAAATACATACAATCAGAAATGAAAGGGGGGAAGTTACAAATGACCTCACAGAAATAAAAAGAATCATAAGAGGATATTATGAGAAACTATATGTCAACAAACTAGACAACCTAGATGAAAAGGACAAATTTCTAGAAACGCACAACCAACCGACACTGACACTACAAGAAATACAAGAACTTAACAAACCAATCACATTTAAGGAGATTGAATCCATCATCAAAAATCTCCCAGCAGAAAAAAGTCCAGGAGCAGATGGCTTCACAGGTGAATTCTACCAAGCATTTCAAAAAGAATTAACACCAATCCTGTTTAAACTCTTCCAAAAAATTGAAGTAGAGGGAAAATTACCCAACATATTTTATGAAGCCAACATCACCCTAATACCAAAGCCAGATAAAGATTCTACAAGAAAAGAAAATTACAGACCAATCTCTTTAATGAACATAGAGGCAAAAATTCTCAACAAAATATTTGCAAATCAAATCCAACAGCATATCAAAAGACTTATACATCATGACCAAGTGGGATTTATTCCTGGTATGCAAGGCTGGTTCAACATAAGAAAATCACACAATGTAATAAACCACATTAACAAACTGAAGGGAAAAAGCCACATGATCATCTCAATAGATGCAGAAAAGGCATTCGACAAAATCCAGCATCCTTTTTTCAATAAAAACACTTCAAAAGATAGGTATAAAAGGAAAATTCCTCAATATGATAAAAGGCATATATGAAAAACCCACAGCCAACATCATACTCAATGGGGAAAGGTTGAAAGCTTTCCCTCTAAGATCAGGAACAAGACAAGGATGCCCACTGTCACCATTGTTATTCAACATTGTACTAGAAGTTCTAGCTAGGGCAATTAAACAAGACAAAAAAATTAAAGGCATCCAAATAGGAAAAGAGGAAGTAAAACTCTCACTGCTTGCGGATGACATGATTCTGTACTTAGAAAATCCTGACGTATCCACAACAAAGCTACTTGAACTAATAAATGAGTTCAGCAAAGTGGCAGGATACAAGATCAACACGCAAAAATGAGCAATGTTTTTGTACACTAGTACTGAACAACCTGAGGAGGAAATCAGGAGGAAAATTCCATTTTCAATAGCAACAAAAAGACTCAAATACCTAGGAGTTAATTTAACCAAAGAAGTACAGGACCTATATGCAGAAAACTACAAAACAATGCTCAAAGAAATTAAAAAAGACCTAAACAAATGGAAAGACATTCTGAGTTCATGGATTGGAAGAATAAATATTGTGAAGATGTCGATCTTACCTAAACTGATTTATAGATCCAATATAATACCAATCAAAATCCCAACAGCTTACTTTACAGAATTAGAGAAGGCAATCACCAAATTCATCTGGAAGGGTAAGTGCACCCGAATAGCCAAAAGCATTCTAAAAAAGAAGAGCAACGTGGAGGAATTTCACTGCCTGACCTGAAAACACATCACAAAGCTACAGTGGTCAAAACAGCATGGTACTGGCATAAAGATAGACACATCGATCAGTGGAATAGAATTGAGAACCCAGAAATAAACCCTCACCTATACAGTCAACTGGTTTTTGACAAACCTACCAAGCCCACGCTAACGGGAAAAAACAGTCTCTTCAACAAATGGTGTTGGGAGAACTGGATATCTATAACCAA
>JAQZBX010012380.1:0-19586 GCA_029593785.1 Cabassous unicinctus
GGGGATGTGGGGTGAGGAGGGGGAGAGGGCAGGAGGGGGAGGGACCGCGGGGAGGGGAGGGTGTGGGGGGAGGGAGGGGAGGCGGGGGCTGGCGAGGCCGCCCAGGAAGGGTAGGAGGCAGTGCTGGCAGGTCTTTGCAGGGTCAGCTGCGCTGGAGCTGGAGCTGTTTAGCCGAGGGTCCAGTGGAATGGGGTCAGGACTCTGTCTGGGGCAGGGTCAGAGGTCAGGGCTCCGTCTGGGTGGGGTCAGAGGTCATAGATGAGGATGGGACCTCTGTCAACCCCCGGTTGGCGACCAGTGCTATGGAAAGTTCTGGAAGCCAGCACTCGGTGCACTTGAGGGCCGAAGCCCATTGCCAGCCCCTGTGGAGCCTGCTCCACGGCCCAGCTCGGGCTGGGAGCGCCCCCACCTGGCCCTCCAACGAGCTCCCCAACAGCCCAGAGGTGGTGCCGTAGGCACCCCGTTTTGCAGGGATGGACACGGATGTCCAGGGGGCACTTTTGCTCGAGGTCACACAGAGCCCAGACCAAGACCCCAAGCCAGCGCTGCACCTGTCTCAGCCTCGGTCTCCCCACCTGAGAGGCTCCTGGCCCTTTCCCGCCCTGTCCTGACATCCCCGCAGCTGGCTGTGGTCCCTATCGGCTCTAACCGCAGCCCGCCGGGCCCAGGGACCCCCTTGTCCTCAGCCCCCCACCCCTCAGCCACCCCAGCCCTGCCGTCTGATGGCACCCCACGTTCCCACGCAGGCCCCCCCCAGGGGCCCGGGGCCAGGCGAGGGCCACGGTCAGCATCGTAGCTGTGAAAGCACCGAAGCCCTCCTGGGGGCGTTTCAGACCACGGCACCTGGGGGCGCCGCTGTGCACGGGGAGGCGGGGACAGGCCCTCGAGGCCAGGTCCAGCTCGGCGCCAGGCCCGAGGAGCTCTGGACGGAGGCGGCAGCTCGCAGTCTGGGGCGGCCCAGGCTTTCGGACAAGTCCTCCGAGACTGGGAGGGAGGGGCCCCCACCAAGGTTCTCCGAGCCTGTGGGGCATGGGCTGGCTCTGGACATAGATGTGGGGGCACCTGCCGGGGTCCAGGCAGGATCCCACCCCCAGGGGTGAGCTCGGAGAGGTGAGGGTGGGGTGAGCAGGGCCCCTCGCGTGGCTCTCGGTCCTGCTCCCACCTTTCCCCAGGTCCCGACATCAACCAAGCACGAGGCGGGATGGAGGTGCATGACGTGCCCAGTCAGGCAGCTGGGGGCTGGGGGGTGCCCCAGGGGAGGGGCAGCCTCAGACCAGGCTGAGGAGCGGGATGAGTGCAGGCCACAGGCTCAGGACACTCAGGCTGAGGGTCCGGGCCGTCCGACCAGGTGCTGCCGATGAGGTGACAGGGTGTGTCCTTTCCTGGCAACCCTGGGCAGTGGGTAGGGGTGATGGCTGCCTCCAAGAGGACCCCCAGCCTGGTCCTGCAAGGCTCTGCGTAGGGGCCACCGCAGGGGCACACAATCCAGGGCCATTCTACCCCTAGATCTTAAGGCCACATGCTTCCCAGCCCCTCCCCTTCCCCAGCTGCCTGACACAGGTGTGGCCAAACTGCAAATGTCCTGTGTGCTGGGGTGGTAGGGACGGCTACCTGGAGGAGGTGGGGCTGGAGCATGGAAGAAAGAAAACATTCATCCATCCATCTGTCCATTGGGCCATCCATCCACCCCCCATCCACCCATCCATCCACCCATCCATCCATCCATCCATCCATCCACTCATTCAATAGGGATACCTCTTGGGGTCCCACCGTGTGACAGGCCAGGTCACCAGTGCAGGCAGTGGCACTGTGCTCATGGGGTGACCAGTCCAGAGAGGCCAGGCGGCCCCCAAACATGCAAATAAGAAGACAATGGCAGCCGGCGCTGCCCAGGGGGCTGAGGCTGTCGCCGAGGCATGGGGGATGCTTGCAGCTTTGGCACCATCAGTTCTGGGTTCAAATCCCATCTCTAGAGGTTGACCTCGGGCATGTTACTTGTCGCTGTCTGGGCCTGTTTTCTCACCTGAAGACGGGGTGAAGAAAACCCACCTGTCAGGGGCTTGCAAGGGTCTATTTTGGCAACTGGGTGTAAAGCGCTCGGCCTGCACGTGGCTTGTGGGGCGATCAGTGGCCGCAGGTGTGGTCAGGCTGCCCTCCGAGGGTCCTCCCTCCACGGTGCCGTTTGCCTGGTCAGGTCAGAGAGGCGCAGGTTACAGGGGACGGGGTTTCATTCAACTTTACTCCTTTAAATGCTAAACCCGTGAAACCACTTTTGTGGGCAGTTCTGAAAACCGCTTGGCCTTCTTCAGGAGAGCCCACTGGCCACCGTGGAGCTGGCTGGGGCTGCAGCAGCAGGGCGAGAAGCAGGCGTCCTGGATGCTCCTGCCTCGGAGCCCCCAGCCCTCCCTTCTCCACCCCCCAGCCCCTGCTGCTTCTTGGCACGGCCAGACCCGGTGGGTGCTTGAGCCTGGAGGCGCCAGTCGCGCAGGTTGGGGCGCTCTTCTCCCCATCCGTCCGCTGCTGGCACTTGCAGACTACAGGCCAGCGCGTGGCACCTCCCGCCACAGACGGGACCCTCGTCTCCCACTTCGGCCCTGGCTTCTTGAAGCGGCGTCCAGGACCCCTCCCCCCCGCGTGCCCACCTGCAGCCCTGGACCCAGCACAGAGGGCCTGATTTGGCTCCCGTGGCCTCCTCTCCTCCCGGTGACGGCTGAGGAGGAGCTGAGGGTGGGGAGGGGGCTCCGGGGCAGCAGCCCCCACGTCTTGCCACAGGGCCTCCGCCAACGAGACTCAGATGGATCTGAGCCGGGCCGGCCAAGTCTCGTACCTCTAACTTTAAATTAAAAGCCACGTGCTGTTGATGGGCTCTCTGGCAGTGGCGCGCGGCAGCGCCATAAAGAGAGTATTACAGCGCAAGCCATTACGCTCTCGGTTTGCTGTATGTACATTTCTAAATGGTTCAGCGCACGGCAGCCTACTTATGGGCAGGGAAGGAGAACTGGTTCATTTGGGGTAACAAATGATCCTTGATTTGATTTTAAATGCAGTGACAGCCAAATTTATTTCTTATTTAATCACTTCCTTGCGCTTTTGAGGACACGATGCTATTATACCCCGTACAGCAGAGCCGACTCCAGAATCCGCGGAAAGAGGCACGAATATATTATGTTTATAGGGCAGAGCGAGCTTGGAGAGCGAAGCACATACCAGGAATGGGTATTTTTGTCATTTATACAGTAGCTCATGTCATTATTTCTTCCTGCTTCCAATTTTTCAGTAATAAAAATATAGGCAATGTGATTCTCTTTGCATTACAGATAAACCATCTTGATTCTTTATTAAATATTTTTATTAATCTGAAGTGCTACAAAGCGTCTGAGCAGATAAATCAGGCGCGGGGCAGCCGTTCTCCCTCTGCCAGCTCTCCCTAAGGTGGCGTCATCTGCGGGCGTGCGCCCCCAGGAAGGAAGGCCTCCATATTCATCACCAGCTCCCCTTATGTCCCTCTTTATGACCATGTGTGCTCGGCAGAAGCGAGCCGGCAGGGTAATTGCTCTTCAAAATCCACGCGGGGTGGGTAATCGCGCCGCAGGCCCCGCTTTCTGTTCCCTCTAATTGGGAGTTACCGCCCGGGCGGGGCTCGCTCGCGCCAGCCAGGAAACAAGGCCGCGCCCGGACCGCGGGCAGGGGAGGGTGGCCGCGCGGAGGGGATGCGGGGACCGGCCCAAGCAAGAGGCCCAGGGCCGAGGGCCAGCCCGGGAGGGGGCGCCCAGGGTCTTGTTCGGGGGGTCAGGGTCGGGTCCTTTTGGAATCGCCTGAGGGGTGGGGGTGGGGGTCAGCGCTGCTTCAGTCTGCTCGGGCTCTGTGATGACGGCACGACACTGGGGACCCCCTGGGCTCCCTCCTGCTGGCCAGCAGGGTCTCAGGCCTGCTCGGAAGCCCTGGGGGTTGGCTGTGGGATAGGGGTGCAGGCCCCAACCTCTCCTGGCTCATGGGGGTGACCGTGAGGGTTGGAGGGCAGCACCAGCCTAGTGGGGGGCCCCCAGAGTCCAGGGAGGTGGGCTGGGCCTGGGGCTGTGGGGGCTGAAGGGCCTCCTGGCCTCCAAAGGGCCTGGAAATGTCAAGAGGCAGGGCTGCTTGTCAGAGGCAGGCGTGGGCCGTACCTGCTCCGACACCGTTGACAGAAGAGATCCCCCCGCTTCAGTCCCCACGTCGGCCGAGACCCCCGTCCCCTGACCCGGCCCAGCCCCTCCTTCCTGGTCATCCCACGCCTCTCAACCTGCCACACCCCTGGTGCAGCTGGGATCAGCTGCCAACTCTGCTGGCTGTGGAGGTGGCCGCGCTCCCTCCCACCTCCACACCCAGCCTCCCCCTGCAGGGCGGCCTGGAGGTGGCTGGGGGTCCCTGCGGTCCTGGCGGGTGGAGGTGGGCAAGCCTCAGGGAGGTTGGGGTGCCCTGGTGGCTGGTTGGCCCAGGAGGAGGCGCAGTCAGGAGGGCTTCATGGAGGAGGCTACTCAGGGGAGCCCCGTGTCCAGAGTCCAGGGATGCGGGGCTGTGGGGGTGAGGGGGTGGATCAGTGGGAGAGGGAAGAAAGAAGGGCCCTCGCATACCACCCAGGGCAGTGCCCCCCGCAGATGGCAGGGGAGCTGGCCCACAGCCCCCCACGGGTCCCTGAGCTGGGAGGAGCCTCCAGGGCACCACCAGTTACGGCCACCACCCCGCCCCTCAGTTCTGACATTCCACACACTGTAAGGTGTGGGCACATCCCAGTTCTCTGAAGAGGAGCCTAAGGGTCAGGGAGGCTACCCAGCTGGAAAGAGGCGGAGCCAAGATGGAATCCCAAACTGACCCGGTGCACCTGAGGAAGGCAGGGAGACCTCGAGAGGAGGTCCCCTCGCACCCCCGCGTCGGGGGCAGGTGGGACCCTCCTCCTCCTCCTTTGCTTCCATGATGCTCCCCAGGTGCCAGGGCAGCCCCAGGCCCGAGCACACACGGGGCCCCGCGCAGAGGAGGAAGGTGGCGGCCCCCGGGGAGCATATGGGGAGGCGTGCGCCCACCTCCTCCTCCGCAGGGCACCCAGGCCTGCGCAGCAACCCGTCCAGCAGCGCCTCTGCAGGGCGGGAAAGCGGCCAGCGCCAGCAGGCTGAGCAGGCCGGCGGAGGGGGCCCCTTGGAATTCTGACCCCTCCCCAAAGTCCTGGTCTTGCTGAAGAAAAGGGGGCTCAGGGTGGGCGAGGGAAGTTGACTAATTTCCAGGAACTCTCCAGGGAAGCCTGACACCCCTCTCTGTGCCTCAGTTTCCCCATCTCTTCTGGGGACCTGCCACCCCCAGAGCACATGTGGGGCCTCGGGAGCACAGGCGGCTTCTAAGTCCAGGATGATTGAATCTTGAGTTCCTTCACTGATCCCATCTTCAAAGATGCCTTCCAGGCAGGGAATCATGGGGCAGGGGTCTGCACGTGGACACGTCTGCGTCTCCAGCCCCCTCCTCACCACAGCCCTGGGACACCCCCACCCTGGCCCGGCCCACCTCAAAGGCGCCGTGCGCTTGCCTGTCCTGGGAGCAGAGGGGCAGGAAGGGCGAGGGTCCTGGGTCGCGTCCGGCCCCCACAACTTGGTGGCCACGTGACCTAGGCAGAGAGCCCCCAGGCGCCATGGCTCCCCACTCGTCTCTAGGGACGGAAACGTCCTAAGAGGGGCTTCGGGGCCAGGAGGGGGCAGCGGGGTCTCCGCAGCAGCCCTTGTTGGCTCCGGCCCCTGGCTGGCCACTGCCCGTCTTGGGAGTGCTGGCCGCGGCGTGGTGCCCGCCCCGCCCACCTCCAGCCTGAGCCGCAGGTGGGACGGGGCTCCGTGCGTGCACCTGCCATGCTCCTGGAGCTGAGCCGCTGTCCTCGGCGGTTCACATCTCAGGCTCTTGTTTCCAACAATTCAATGCGTCGTGCCAATGTGGCGAGCCAGGCAGGTCTCTGGTGGGAGTGAGGGGGGTGGGTGGCCACAGAGAAGCCCCCACCCCACAGGCCAGAGTCCCTCTGTTGCTGCCCTTTTCCCGCGGGGCACTGCAGGCGCCGCCCCCGCGCCGGGCCGTCCGTCAGACGAGCCAGGAAGCCGCCGGGCCTCGGTAGCTGCTGGCCGCCTGCTCACGGCCCCACTCGGCCCGCCCACCCCCGTGTCCTGGGGTCCTCGGCCGGGCCACTTTCTGGGCCATGACTCAGTTTCCCCTCTGTGCAGTGGGGTGACCCTGCTTGTCCCGCCGTCAGAGGGCTCCACAGGGGGGCTGAGGTCAGAGTCTTGCTCTTTCACGCGTCAGCTCGCGGGGTTTCTCGCGTGGGGCCGTGGCCTCCAGACGGGGCATCGGGTGCTGGGACCCTTGCCCGTGAGGCGCTGAGCGGTGTGGGAGTGAGGACGGGCACTCTGCTTGGACGTGGAAGCCCGCTTTGCCACGGCCCACCCTGGCTCAACCCGGGGCCTCAGCAGGGTGGCCTGGGGGTGGCCGTGGGGAAGGGTCTTGGCGCGGAGACTCGGCTGTGGTTTCCCACAGAGGACAGGTCTGGCTGAGCAGGTCCACGGTCTGCACTGGGGGAGCAGTGGGGCCAGAGCAGAGGTCTCCACACTGACCACGGCGGCCCCACAACGTGGGCCTCGCTGCGGACCCCAGACCCTGCCCGGGCGTGGAACCTCCTTCCACAGCCAGCAAGCTCCCCTGCCTGGTTTCCATCGCTGCCCCTGCAGCCTGAGCCCCGCAGCCCCTCCTGCACCCCTAAACCCAGCACTGGCCCTGGGGGGAAGGGACAGCCGCTGCAGCCTGCCCCTTTAACCCTCGCTCGCCCGCAGGCGGGTGAGCTGAGGCCCTGGCTGGCCAGCCCGGCACCGCCCCTGCCCTGCTCACCGCCGGGTCCACTCTGGGTGTCCCTTCCTTGCAGGGAGACACAGGCTCACCCCGTACTGTGCCAGGGACGAGACACGAGGCCATGGCGGGGAGGACATCAGCGGAGCACCTGCCCCCAAATGGACTCGCTGTCCCCTCACATATGCCATTCTCACCACCGTACTGAGGGCACCCCACCTGCGCCCCACTTTCCTCCTCCCAGCAGCCCCATTTCCAAGCCCAGTGCCAGACTGGAGCCTGCAGTCACCCCAAAACACCCAAGGTTGCACCTGCCTCCATCTTCTCAGGGGCTCCCCCCCGCGCGCTTTCGTTGGGGAGCCAAGGCTGGGTGGGGGCTGGACGGGGGCTGGGTGGGGAGGAGCCCTTTGCCCAGGATGCAGCACAGCAGGGTGGGGGAACGGGCTCCCGGTCCAGGGCTCCTGCTCCTCAGCCCCCTCCTCCAGGCCCCCAGGGAGCGGTGAGTTCCCCGGGAGTGGCAGGAACGCATGAGGCACCCTGGGAGCCTCGTATGAAGACATGAGTCCGAGGTCCGCGCCTGGCCACCAGCTGGGAACCCCAACACGGCCTGAGAACTGTGTGTGCCGGCCGAGGCGCATGAGCTGGGGGTGGGAATGTGGGTGGGCAGGATCCAGAGCCCCTCCTGGGCACACGGGGCAATGGAATCCGTAACTCGGGGCCAAGGGCACCCCAATCAACCCGCCCTCCAGCGCCGGCTCGTCAGGGTCTCAGCAGCCCCTGATGGGCTGGGATGGAGTGTGAGGAGAGTTTGGGGTACACTGGGTAGCCCCCTGGCCCCCCACAAGGGCCGGGTGAGAATTGGGTGGGACGTGTGGGTGGGGGTGTACTCCTCATCCCCAGGAACCAGGTGGCAAGTCCTGTGACGAGGTGGCCCCAGAGGAGGTGAGCATGCCTCCGAGGGGACACTGTGTCCCGCTCGAGTCGTGCCGACCGCAGCCCTGGTTTCTGGGATCTCACAGCATGTCATGAAATGCTCTAGACCCTGGAGGGCTCCGTGGGGGCCAGGGGCCTGGCTCGGCTGAGTGCCCCCCACCACACCAGGGCAAGGGACCGGGAGCCACGGCCAAAGGCCTGAACCCCTCGAACAAAATAAAGTAATACCAGGTTAGAAGCCAAAGTCTAAGGTCCACGCGGAGAAAGCCAAAGGGGGAGAAGAGGCGGGTCCCCTGTGCAGAAAACTCCAAGCCGTTTGCATGGCTGCCCCCCTTCAGCGTGGGCTGCACGTAGCAACTCCCTTCCAAAGAGCGCAGTGTGGAAGGGGGCGGCGGCTTGGCAGCGGAGATACCTGGAGACACACCTGAGCCAGGCGGCCAAGGCCAACACCAACAGTCCGGCTTGACGGGGTGTGAGGGGGAGGGCGCTCCACCCCCGTGGCCCACCTCCCCAAGCCCGCAGCCCCAGTCTAACCAGGAGGAAACGGGGCGGCTGCTAGATCCCAGGGGCACACCTGCCCAGAGGCGCTGCGGAGATGGGGCGCCCGCTTGCAGCATGGGGGCCTGGGTGGACAAAGATGTTAATTAAACCACACTCCAGCCCCTGGGCGCGGGTGGCCCTGGGCCGCGCTCTCCTCAACCAGGTCTGTGCAGGGCCTCCAGCCAGGGCTGCCACCCTGCGAGCTGGGCCTGCTGGGCGGCGGGACGATAGGTAGGGTGCACCTGCCCCTCCTGGGAACGCAGGCACAGGAGTCTCCGGGTGCCTCGACGCCTGGGAGGGTCTCGATGGCGAAGGCAGGGCAGTGAGGCAGGCGGTGGGGGCTGCGGTGGGCAACCCGAGCTGGACCGTGGGGCTCGGGGGGACGGGAGAGCAGGGTCAGCCCCGACCTCAGGGAAGCACATGCGGGGGGCTGACCGATGGCGGGGGGGCCGGTGCCTCTTCTGCTTGGGCGCGATTACAGCCACACCCACTTGATGGTCCCCTGCCTCAGTTTCCCCACTTGAAGACTGGGGCAAGGAACGGGGCCTTTGCCAGTTCTGAGGGAGGGTCTGCATGTGAGACTCAGCCCGGCGCCCTCTCCTGGCTGCCCTGCAGTGGTCGCTGTTGTCCGAGGGTGGCCCCGGAGCAGGATGGTGTGGAGCCGCAGGGTGCGGGGGTGCTGGGGTGCCGAGGCCCAGGGATTGACAGTGGGGAGTCGCAGGGTCCCCCCGGGTTTCCGACCTGGGCAGCTGGTGGGTGACGCTGCCCTGCACCCCAAGGGCAGGGCCTCCCTGGGGAGAAGGGGAGCCTGGTTTTGACACGTGGGCCTGGGGGGTGGGGGCCCTTGGGGCCAGCTCCAGGGTAGGGCTTTCCTGGAGCGGGTGCCCATCCTACTGCGGACAGTTTTGTTATGAAAATCACCAGAAAGCCATTAATGCGAGTCATGAAATATTCATCAAGGAAGTCGCTTAACTGTCTCGTGTTCCCAGAAATGGTGCCGGAGGCTTCCTGTATCGGGGCGCCCGGCAGCCGCTGCCCTGTGCATCCGCCGAGGCCCTTACCACAGCTCTGGGGCTGGGAAGCGTGAGCCCACGGCCCGTCTTCCGTGGCTTTGGGGCACGGGCTGGGAAGGAGGTGCCGCGGAGGGGCCTGCGTACTCCCCGAGCCCGACGAGGGCTCCCCCTCTGCAGGGAGGGGGCTGGAGGGCAGTCCCCCCTCTCCTGTTGTCACACCAGGGCTGCTTTCCTGGAGGCCTTGGCTTTGGGGTCAGGCAGACCCAGGTTCAAAGCCTGGTCCTGCCCTCAGTGGCTGTGTGGCTTGGGGAAAGTTAATTGGCGTCTCTGGGCCACCAGTCCCTCCTCAGAGAAATGTGGGTGACATGGACGAGCAAGTGCCTGTCAACAGCAGCTGCGTCGGGCGGGCTGGGTGAGGGGCTGTACATGTGCCTGGGCCACACGCCTCATCCTTCAGGAGCAGCTGGACGGTGCATGGAGCCCTTGGTGGCCTGGGGACCCAGCTCCCAGCCGCCAGCCAGCTGGGGCGACCTTGGGGTTCCCTCTGCCTCCCCGGCCTCGTTGGCACCTCTGGGCCCATTCACCTGTCCTTAGAGGGTGGGCAAGGCAGGGGGATCCCCAGGCTGCCCCCCAATCTTCCAGTTTCCCCAGTTTGGTGTGGGAAGAGCATGTGCAGGGTCTGTGGGGCAGGGGTGCCTGGGGGGCTGCCGTTGCCTCCCCGAGGGCCTTGAGCCAGCTGCCGGGCTCTGCCCACGATGCGCTGTCCAGTGGGGTGCGGCACCCGCAACCTCAGGGAGGGAGGAAACCTGCTGGGGGGGCCCAGCACCCAGGGCAGCCTTGGCAAAGCCTGGCACTGAGCCCTCAAGACTGCCAGGATTTAGCCTCTCGTAGTTCCGGAACCAGGAGGTTGCAGTTCCTTCCAGAGGCTCTGGGGGAGGCGCCGTCCCCGCCTGTCTCAGCTTCTGGGCTCGCCGGCCACTTGGCGCCACTCCAGGCCCGGCCTCTCCTCACGACTGTGTCCAAATCTCCCCGAGGACCCCGGTCATGGCTTCAGGGCCCTCCTACTCCCGCAGGGCCTCGCCGCACCCGGCTGTGGGGCTGGCGCGGCAGCGTGTCTTTTTGGGGGGCACAGGTTGGCCTGCAGCAGTAGGAGGCAGGGGAAGCCTCGGGGAGCTCCTGGCAGCAGCTGCAGCCCCCCACCCCACCCCAGGCCCCAGCCCCGGGACGCCTGCAGAGGCTCCAGCTCACGGGCCCTGCGGAGCTGGCCCTGGGGCAGCGGGGGGTGTGGGGTGCCTGCTGTCCCCCGTGAGGGGTCCGGGCTCTCGGTGGCCGGGTGGGTGACTGCCTGGAAGCCCTGCCTGACAAGGACTAACCACAACCGTGAGACTGGCTGTCTTTGCTTTTTCACTTCCACACTTTGCTTACCTGGTACACTGAGGGTGAGGCACGGATTTTTTTTTTTTCCCAGACGTATTTTTATTACCTAAAAGAGCAGTTGTAAGGTGTAAGCTGTTTCCTTAAAGAAGCATTTTTGCCTTTTCAGTACTTTGGGCTTGTAACTGAAGAGAGAGATATATATATGTATGTAAAAGTATATGAGAAATAAATGGGGATTCCTTTAAAGTTAAGGTTCTTAGGAGGCCTGGATTTTGATCCACCTGTTTGGCTCCAAATCGCGCTCCCACCGCCATCCTGCCTGCTTTGGCAATACTCCCTCCTGCAAAAACACAAAACGGGACCAAACAGCACCGCTTGGCTGGGAAGATGAGGCCGGCGGAGCGGTCGGCGGAGGTGGAGGGGCAGGCCGGGGAGGGCGCCCCGGCGGGAATCGCAGGAAGGAGGGCGTGGCTGGCGGGAGGGGGTCTTTTAGCACCGTGGAGAGGGGCAGCCGCGCCCTGGGCAGAAGCTTCTGGACCCCAGCTCCAGGGGCAGGCCTGCCTGCTCGCCCCTGGCTGTGGCAGGACGGCCTCCGGGGGCTCAGCGGGTTCCCCTGGCGAGGGGGGCGCCCTCCCCAAGGCCCTGCCCACGAGGGAGCTTCCTGACACCACCCGTGTTCCGGGGGCAGGAAGGGCGGGGAGGACTGCACGGGGGAAGGAAGGGTCAGGTCATCTTGGGGGACCCTGGGGGACCCTGGCCCGGGCCTGCCTGACACTGACGTTCTCGCCAGGGTGGCGTCACCCAGCAAAGCCCTGAGGGGCCGTGGGAACCTGTGGGAGCATTTCGGGGGGATGCACTGTGGCGTGCAGCTCCCTGGACCCAGGCACCCCGAGGGGCCTCCCACCCACGGCCGACGCTGCCATGAAGACTCGCCGCCGAGGCCGCCAAGGTCCTTCAGGAGAGCACGGGGCATTTCAGAGGCCCCTGGGACCCTGATGACCAGACACCCAGGGACGGGCAAAGACGCCCAGTTATGGTAAAGCCCCCCCTCGTCCTGATTCAACTGTCCTCACCGGGGACACTGGTGCCTCGGGTCACGTCGTCAGCCGATGGCGTCCCTTCGCCAGCGCGGCTGCGTCTTCCGGGGGGAGGCCAGAGCAGGCCTGCCTAGCCGCACAGAAGGGCGCCAGCCGTAAGACCAAAGGTGCATCGTCCCCAGCGCCGCTCGACGACGCGCACGGGGGCTCTGGGGGTCCCTGAGAGTCGAAAGTGCGATTCTTTGCCGCGTCCGTGTCATCATTCTGCAAGGGTGAGGTGGCCCCATGGAAAGGAAGCCCTGGGCCGCTGAGTCGGTCTTTCCGCGGATGGCGCTTTGTGCGTACCAGCGACCTTCAGGTGAACCGGCGTCGTGGCTCCTCCAGCACCATCTTGCTTGTCGGCCGCTCACGCACTCATCCTGATGTTCCAGCAAAACCAAACCCTGGGCTGGGGGCCGCCTTCGCACAGCGCGAGTTAGGGGCTGGGTAACCGAAAGGGCCCTCCAGGCAGGGCAGCAGCAGCCCAGGGGGGACATACGATCCGAGCTGGGGCGCCACGACCGAAGGGGGGAGCTCGGGGAGGGGCCCGCAGTCAGGCCGGGTAGGGGTGCGGCCGGGGTGGGCTTCACACAGAGAGGCTGGGGCTCAGGTCATCTCAGGGGTGAGGTGAGGGGGGCAGGAACAATCCTGGGGGTCTTTGGGAGAGCAGAGGGTGGGGAGCTCAGGGTGGCCGGTAGGAGTGAGGGGCACCCCCCCCAGGAGGCGCACCCCGCCCTGAGCAGATGGCCGCCGTGGCCGCCTGGGGGTCCCAGCGGGGACGCTGTCTCTGGAGACTCGCTGGGGGCAGGAGGCCGAGCACTGAGAGTCCGGCAGTCCTCAAGGGAGGGGCGGGCCTGCCGAGGGGGCCCTTTCCCCTTGCAGACACCCCGGTCTCAGAGAAGAGCCCCACGTGGGCTCCTTCCCACACAAACAATTACGGAGGGGAGTCGTGAAGCTGATTTCCACTTAAATATGGATTTAGTGAAGTGCTGCGGTGACTGGACACTCGGAATAGCCTGTAATTGCATTTAGTGGTAGCACCGCGCCGGGAAGCTGCTCCCGGAGGGAAGCTGCTCCCAGGAAAGCGGCTGGGAGCCCGGCTCCTCTCCAGCTCCGGGATGCCCACACCTCTGCGGCATGTGCAGAGGAGCCGTCTGCCCTTGGGCCTCCAGACACGCTCCGCAGGCCCACAGGGACTCCAGCACTGGACACGCCGGGGCCAGGTCCCAGCTCGGGACCACTTTGTGCCGACGATGGAGTTGGGGCTCAGGGAGGGTAAGCACCTCGGCCACGGCTGCACAGCGCCGGACTCGGCGTCTCCTCTTTCCACTTCACCTCCATCACAGACGGTGCCACAGTGTGACTTGCTGCAAAAACACAGGACGGAAGGGGGGACAAGTTCCTAAACTGTGAAGTGCCGAGGGGGTGGGAAGCTCTGGCGAGTCCCCTCGCTGCCCGGGAAGCTCGTTCTGCAGACGTCCCCGTGGAGGGAAGGCCTGGCACCCCCGTCCCCTCCCGGTCAGGGACCAGCCCTGCTGCATCCAGTTCCTGGCTCCCCGTCTGCCTGGCTGACCAGAACTGTCACTGCAATTTCATTATTTTCAGGGTTGGAAAATTACTATTCACGACAGCAAAGTTAAAAATGAAATAATAAGTCTGTCCTTTTTAAAAGCAAATTGCAATGCCGGAATATTCATGAGCTGTGACTTCATGGAAATGGCAGCAGCAAGAGATTGTCATTCGGTTAAATCAGGAGCAGAGGAATTTAGGGAAACGCGCTTGTCACTCCGAGGAAGCGGGTGATTAATACTTTCCTGTTTGCGTGGCCCCCGAATGGGTGCATTTGTAATGTAATAATTAATTAACCTTGCCGTCACTCACTTCACAGGCTCCCGAGGCCCGGGCTCTGCAAGGGTGGGCACCCAGGCGCGTCCCCCCCTCCCGTCGCCAGCCCTGCCCACCATGCGACCCTCGACCGCCCCCTGACCTCCCCCTCCTGAGCCGAGGGCCCGGGGCCGAGCGGGGCGGCATCACTGGGTTGGAGCAGGGGTGGGTGAGCTCTGGGTTGGCTCTGGGCTGGGGGGCAAGAGGGCAGGGCCGGCCGAGGCTGGGCAGGGGCCGCAGAGCCACCGCCTGCTGCAAAGCAAACGCCCATAATGTCCCTGGTGGGGGCGGTGGGGGTGGGGGTGGGGGGTGCTGGAGGCCACGTGAGGGAGGCCTGGGTGTGCAGCGGACTGGGCCGCCACCGAGAACCAGAGCCCCCCGAGGAGCTGGTTTTGCAGGAAACAGGATAAGTAACCAGATGCTGGGCCCCCTCCCTCTGGCTGCAGAGCGGGGGCCAGAGGTGCTTTTCAAACTGGGTTCCCCAGCGCACCCCAGGCCACGGGGCCGTTTCCTCCTGCCGCAATGCCCCGTCCTTTCCTCCGCCTGCTCCCTGAAGAGAGCTCTTAATCACGCTCCAAGGCCTTGCCGCCAGTGCCCCTCTCGGGGTTGCCGGCTGAGCCCCCTGGGCAGTCGTAGCTGGGTGCCACGCTGCCCAGCACATCCCCCACCCCCTGTAGGGAGGCCGGTGCTTGTTGGTGGGTAGAAGCTGCAATACCAGGGTCCCCCACCCGCTTCTGCACCCAGGTGGAATGACGGCTTGCCCTCGCCCTCTAGTGGCCGCCATAAGCACTGCGGGTAGATGTCCATCTTCCTGGGGGGAAAGCTCCCCCCTGGGCCTGGGGCTGGGCAGGGTTGCCCCCTCCCACATCCCTGCGCCCCTGTTGCCCCGGCCTCCAGCCAGACATGGAGCCCACTTTGCCTGGAGACCCACCTCAGCCTTCCCAGGCTCCTATGCTGATACCACATCCAGGGCCCAGATGGGGGGTCCGGGACCACGTCTGCTCAGGGAGCTGAGTCGAGGCTGGGGGTGCGCCACTGCCCAGGGTAGTGTGGGCTCTTCCAGGGACCCTTGGTGTCAGGCAGGTGCTGGGGCCAGGCCGGGGACTCTGGGCTGGGGACTGGGTTGGCCTGGGGGCCAGACTGGGGCACCTGGGCTGTGGGGTGGGCTAGGGCATTTGGGCTGGGGGCTGGGCTGGGGCATTAGAGCTGGGGGTTTGGGTTGGGGGTTGGGGACTGGGCTAGGGCACCTGGGCTGGGGGCTGGGGGCTGGGGCACCGGGCTGGGGGCTGGGCTGCTGGCCCTGCCAGCTGGAACCAGGGCTGGCTCTGTCCGACCTCTGGGAGACCCAGCTGCCTTCTGCCGGTGGGGGGTCCGGGACTCCCAGCTCTGCCCCGGGCTGCCAGGCTCATTGCAGGGGAGGTGGGCAAGGCAGAGGGGAGCCTGGCTCTTCTTCCTGGAGACAGCTGTGGCCCCGGGGGCTTCCGGAGGGCTCAGTGCCTGAGTGCCAGCGCCCAGGAGCCCCTGCCCGTGCCTGGCCCCTCGCAGCCCCTACTTCTGGCCTGTTCTGGAGCTGACCCTCTGCCTGCCAGCGCCTCAGCCTCACCTCAAGGCCTCAGATGCCATTAGGGGAGTTGCCTTCCTGTCCCACTCTCTTCGGCCCCCATTCTAGCTATAGCCCCTGCAGCCCCTTCCCAGCTCACCAAGAGCCCCTGGCAGCCGGAATCGGAACTGAAGTCAGGGCAGGCAGGGGCGGGTGCCCAGACCCCTGGGGGCCAGCACCAAGGGTGGGACCTGCAGGGACGGGGCTGGGGGTACAGTGTGGGTTATCAGTGAATCTGCCAGAAACCCTCCCTGCGTGTGACCTGGCCGCCTCCAGCCTCTAGCTCTAAATCTTTTCTGTTGCTGCAACTGGGGCCCCTGGAGCCCCTCCCCACCCTGTGGCCTCAGGGCTTCTCCTGCCATCCCCCACCCAACACCCAAGGCGGCAGGCTCCCAGAGCACAGCGGGGGCTAAGTAAATGGGGGAGGGCACGAGCTGAGGGGGCTGGGCTGGGCTCTCCAGCAGCAGAGCAGAGAGGGAGTTTGGGGTGCAGGTGCGTGTCAGGGTAGTGTGTGTGGGGGGGCAGAGGAAGAAGCTGAGCTGGGGCACAGGCCCCACGAAAACTCGCCAGCCAGCGAGGAGCTGGGTGCTGAGGGGTCCCCACTGGAGAACCCTAAAAAATGACCTTGACCTCAGCCATCTGCAGCTGAGGCTGAGCCTGAAACAGGGCACCCTGGGAGGGGGTCTGGGCGGTGCGTCTCGGGGTCCACACTGAAGCCTAGAAGGAAACGGAGGCTTGGGGAGGGAGGACCTTCCTCGGGTCTCAGCCGGGAGAGACAGGACACGACACTGCTGAGGGCTGAATCGTGTCCCCAAAAGCCACGTTGAAGCCCCGACCCGCAGGACCTGTGAAGGTGCCTGGTTTGGAACCAGGGTCTTCTCAGGTGTGAGCAAGTCAAGGTGAGGCCAGACTGCACCACGGCCTCAAATCCAGTGACTGGAGTCCCTTCAGGCACACAGGGGCTACGGCCCTGTGATGCTGTGACGAAGGGCCCGTGATGCCAGAGGCAGACACGGCATTGGCAGCGACGCGGCCACAAGCCGAGGGACCCCGCATCCCAGAAGCGGGGAGAGGCGGGAGGTGCCTCCGCCAGGCTCTGGAGGGAGCGCGGCCTGCTGGCCCCTTGGCTTCAGGCTTCCGGTGTCCGGAGCAGGAGGGATAAAGTCCTGTAGTTTTAGGACCCTCCCCCCCAGTTTGTTATGGTGGCGCCAGGAGGCTGGTACAGGCTCCAGACCCCCGGGTCCACTCCACCCCTGAGCCAGGCCTGGGGGCCTCAGGGCCAGCGCCTCGTCCCTCTCCCGAGATGCCCCCGCTCACCTCCATTCTCAGAGCAGGAGCGGCCGCTAGGAAATACTGATCCACGAACTGACCGATTAGAGTGGAGGGGAAATTCCCAAATCATAATGTTAGCCATTTTAGTTCACTTAATTCCCAAACATTTTCATCCCCGCAAAAGGAATCCCCCTACCCAGTAGCCGTCCCGCCCCAGCCCCCTCCCCCAGGCCCCGGCAACCTCTGCTCTACTTTCTGCCTTGATGAGTTGGCTTATTCTGGACTTTTTCTATAAATAGAATCCTGTACTCTTTGTCCTCTTGTATCTGGTTTATTTCACTCGACAGGACGTCTTCAAGGTTCATCCTTGCTGCAGCATGTTCCGGCACTCCCCTTCTTTTTAGGCTGATGTGTCCACTGCACGGCTGGACCACGTTGTCCTTACTCATCGCCTGCGTGTGGACGCCCGGGTGGTTCCACCTTCCGGCTGTAGTGAGTAATGCCGCAATGAACATGGGCGTCTAGGTGTCTGTCTGGGTGCCCATTTTAAGGGCATATACGCCGGGGTGGGGTCGCCGGGTCTATGGGAATTCTAGGTTTAACGTCCTGAGAACCGCCAGGCCGTCTCCCGCAGTGGCTGCACCATCTGACAGTCCTGCCAGTGGCACAGGGGCCCCTAGGAATGATTTCCCAACACGCCTTCGATGCCTTCCAGCCTCTGGGGGCTCCTCTGGCCTCAGGGTCAGCCCAGGGGCCACAAAGGATGGACCCCCAGAGGGACAGGGAGGCACAGCCAGGCAGCCTTTCCGGAGGTGGCAGCCCCATGCCTTCAGGAACGGGTGGGTTTCAGAGGCCGAGCAGAGAGGAGCCGGTCAGTCTGGAGGGCGAACAGCACAAAGGCGCTTTACCGAGACTCCCAGGGTGGAGGAACTGCGTGATGCACTCAGGAAGGGGAGGCCGGCCCGAGAGGGCTGTAGGCGACGAAGCGAGTCCCGTGGTTTATCACTGACACGGGAGGCAGGGGAGCCCCGGGTGCCAGCTCCGGGTGCCTCGCACACATCAGAGGATGCCACCGAAATCCAAGGCACTGGCGAGCCCATTCCAGAAGGCAGCTCAGCAGTGGTGGGGTCTGCAGCTGTACCCTGAGGGACGGGCCGGGAGCCCCAAACCCCACGAGAGCCCCAGAGGCCATGAGAGTTCACCAAGGCCTCCCAGGTGCACGGGGAGATGAGCGGGAGGCGGTCTCCATCTTCATGTTCTGGAGGAACTGGGGCATTCTGCCTGACTCGGGGGGCTGCCAGGCCAGCTCGGCCAGCCTGGCCCACGCGAGCACATGCGGTCAGCGGGGTGGGGCCGCCCCTCCCCTGCGCAGCCACAGCAGGGGTCCAGGTCCCAGGCTCAGCCCCTGCGCAGCCAGGTGGGAGCGGGAGGCCAGCCCTCCAGGGAGCCCTGTCCCCCTCCCTCCCTCCTCGTCTCCAAGCTCTGCCCTCTGCCGGCTGCTCTGCCAGCCCAGAAATGTGCCACGCCCCTCTGTTCTAAGCAGACCCAGCGCCGGGACGCCCTCCAGCCTTCCTCCGTGCTCTCCTGCTTCTAATGCGAACTTCTCAGAAGAGTGGTCTCTGCTCGCTCTGGGGTAGAGAGGGGACTCGCAGGGCTCCAGTCAGTGGCCTCCCTGTGCCTGCCCTCTTCCCTGTCACTGGTGACCCCTCCCTCTCTGACTTTGGACTCAGCCATGTGACTTTCTTTGGCCAATGGGATGTCAGAAAATGCGACACACCCAGAGGTTGGGAACATACTGGTGGGGATCCCAGACAGACCCTGGGCTTGTCCCCAGACAGTCTCCCAGGAGTAAGGGATGGAGTGGAGCAGAGCCTCATGGTCCCGGCCAAGACCATCCTGCCTCTCATGACTCGTAAGAAAGAATTGCTGTTTTAAGCCACGAAGGTGTGGGGTGCCTTTGTTACACAGTGTTACGGCTATAGGTAACTGATACACCACCACTGAAAACACCCACAAAGATGGCCAGCAGCATTTCCAGTTCTCCTACAGGCCTGGCCCCAACTGCAGCGTTCACGTTTGTCACACCACGGAGAAGGAGCCCAGAGGACGCCCCCTGTGCCCTGTGGGGCAGCGTCCTTCCCGTACAGGTGCCCCAAAGCCCCAGCCCTAGTCTAGACCAGTGGTTCTCCAGCCCGAGTGTTCATCAGAACTGGGGGGCTTGTCAAAACACGGAATGCTAGACCCACCCCGGAGTTTCTGATTCAGGAGGTCTGGGGGTGGGTGTTCCCAGGGGATGCTGATGCCCTGGCCTGGGGACCCCTCTTTGGGACCCTCCATCTAGAGCTGCACAGTCACATATACAGTTTACATTTTTCTAGCGACAGATCTTGAAGGAGTAAAAAAAAGGCGGGAGTGAAATTAATTTTAATTATATACTTATAGCTTACCCAACACATTCAAAATATTATTTCAACGTGTAATCAACATAAAACATTATGGAGCTATTTTACCTCCTCTTTTTTCATGCTCACTCTTTGAAAGTAGTAGTGTCTTTTATACTCAGAGCCCTTCGCAATTTGGACGAGCGCTCAACAGCCCCACGTGGCCGGCAGCCCCCGCGAAGGGCGGAAGGAGCGGCCGGGGAACTACATCTCCCGGCGTGCCCTGTACGCCCTTCCGGTGCGGCGGCGGAAGCGAGGCGGCGCAGGAAACTACATCTCCCGGTGTGCCCCGGGCGCTCCCGACGCACTTCCGGCGCGGCGGCGGCGGCGGGAGCGAGGCGACCGCCTAGGCCGCGGCGAGTGACGGGGCGGCCGGGCCGACGGGGGCCGGGGCGGGGCGGCGGCGGCGGCCCAGCGAAGGAGCGCGCGGCGGCCTGGCCCCGCCCCCGCCCCGCCCGCCCGCCCCGGTGACCTTCAGGGCCCGGGTGGCGGGCGCAGGCCCCTGAGGCGGCGGCCGCGATGTTCGTGCAGGAGGAGAAGATCTTCGCGGGCAAGGTGCTGCGGCTGCACATCTGTGCTGCCGACGGCACCGAGTGGCTGGAGGAGG
>JAQZBX010012380.1:19686-41396 GCA_029593785.1 Cabassous unicinctus
CCCCGGGTCCTCCCCGCCCGGCCCCCTCCCCCCCGGGTCCTCCCCTCCCGGCCCCCTCCCCTCGGGTCCTCCCCGCCCGGCCCCACGCCGCGGCCCCAGGCCCTCTCTGCACAGGGGTCGGCGGGGAGCCGGAGCGCGAGCGCCTCCCGCCCCCTCTGCCTGTCCCCCCACCACCCACTCTTTAGACTGTCTTCCCGCGGTCGGAGCGGCCGGGGCCGTGTGTTAAAGACGTGACCTCTGCCAGGCCCCAGGCTTAGCGCCTCACACTTAACCCTCTCCTTTAACTTCTATAGCCACTCCGGGTGGTAGGGGCAGATTGGGAAACTGAGGCGCGGAGAGGCGAAGGCGCCGAGGGAGCAGGTCCTCACGGTTTTCCACCATTGGCCTACTTGCTGTTGGGGTGCGGTGTTTGTTTTTTCAGCAGCTCCCCCTGAGCTGGGAGTGAACACCCCCCTTCCTGTTGACCCCGGAGCCTTGGCTGCTGTGAGGGCTGGCACTTGGCTCTGGCCACTTGGGCCTCTTTGCTCGAGTCCCTTAAAATAGTGCCACTGGCCTGTGCCTTTCTCTTTAAATTAAGAAGGTAGAAAAATCCTGGGAAAGCAGTCCGAGTCCAGGGGCCCTTCTCTGAGAGAGGTACTTTTTAAAGTTTATTCACATGCGATGCCCATTGTACAGTTTCTTAAGTTACCAATTTATGAAACTAGTTTTGAAGGTTTCTTCGTGCCTGTAAGCTTCCCACCCCAGTAAGGCCGGGTAAGACGTAGCTGTCCGTCTGTCTGACTCTGGCTGCATAAGGAAACCCTATACTTGGCATGATGCCGAGCTTCCCTTGTCAGAACTGAGGTTAAAGGAGGCTGCGGCTTTTTAATGGGGCTTCCGTGTAACAAATTATTTATATGTGTGAAAAAGTTGTTTTGGTTAAAATAAAGCTAAGTTTTGTCTCCAAAGGTAAACTTTCCCACAGTATTACAGTTAGCTACTCACAAAGAGTACCTTTGAGTCAGTTTAATTAATATGGTTCTCGAGTGGTCCTGTAACTATCAGAGGCAGGGCAAAGAGCATTCTGGTGTCATGAGCGAGCCCTCTTCTGGAACATGCTGGATATGAGGCATCTGTGGGTCTTGGCCTCATTTATTCATGCCAAAGTGGAGGGGGCTCCACTCACAAGCAAGAGCAGATACAGTTAGACACTTCGTGTTTTTATGGTTTTTTTTCCCTGGTCCCTTTGGTGTGATTTACACTTCTAGAAAACCACTAAGACGGCAGTAAGCTAGAAGGCTAGGGACCCTGTGTCATCTGGACTCCGCAGAGCCAAGTGTTGCTGTTTGTCTAGTTGTGCATGTTTTCCGTGTCCTCCCGCACTGGGATGGAAGCTCCTCAAGGGCAGGGTTTGCACCCACAGGTCCAGGCTTGTGGCAGGCAGGCACCAAAACAAACATGAAGAAGGTCAATGAATGGAAGTGCATTGTCAGCCCTGCTGTACATTGTCAGCCCTGCTGAACAACTCATGTGCTGAACACGGCGGGGGAGAAGTCAGTAGGTTGGTTGGTGTGGCATTTAGTTTAACTTATAGGTTCATAAAATGTTACTTTATTAAGGGGAACAGAAACTGAGAAATATTTGACTGATCCACAGATGCTTGCTAATGAATTTCAGGAGCACTTGGGGTTAGACGGTTTCAATATGCTGCTAATTATTATGTTTCTGATATGTATTATTTCATTTGGTAGTGAGATGTTTAGTTTGGGATTTGTGGGGAATTACCCTCTTTTAAATTGAGATTTTATTCTACTTTGCAGTCTCTCCAGGTGTGTGGAATCCAACCAGCAGGGGAGTTGCACACCCAAAGAGCTGACGTAAATTACTGTGACAGTCGAGCTGAGGCGTCAGGAAGCATTCCCACCTCCATGGCCTGTCTCATTCTGCAGGCAGGGCCATTGCTGCTTGAGCTGCAGCCAGATGCATTAGCTGGAAAAGGGAGAGTTCTCAAGTCGTATACTTGAATGTCACCCTGGAAAGCAGTCCCTGAATGTCATGTTGCTGCAGGCAGTGTGGCCCAGGCGTATGTGTCGGCCTGGGTCATGCCTTCCCATTTTCTCCTGGTGCCTGCTTGATCTGGCGTTTTCTTCTTCCCTTCCTCCTCTACCTCGAGATGGTCTCTGGGTTCTCTCTGTTTACCCCCAGTAGTACTCCTAAGAGTGAATTGCTTTATTCCTGTAAACCTCATAGACCTGGGTTGCCTTTGGGCCTTTCTTTTTAGTTTTTCCCCATCTCAGGATCCCCATGGTGGTCTCTAGGTTCCATGGCCCTGGAATAGTGGAAGAGACAAAGGAAACTGTCTTGTGTACTAGCTTAATGAGCTGAAGAAATTGCACCTGTGATGTGGTGGCAAGGGGAGTTTGTGTGTGTGATAAACTTGTGTGAAAATGCCAGCACCTGGTGTGGTACTTGCCAGCGTGGCTTTTAGCATTTCTCAGCTAGTGCAAAGGCCTGTCCTCAGGAGGTAGAACCTGAGTCTCTGCTCTCTGGGAAGAAGTAGGATTCCAGTAGGAGGCCAGTGTCCGCCTGGACTCGGTGGTGACCTTTGCCGGGGCCTTCTGTCCCTGTCCTAGCTTGCTGGAAATGATTCTGCTGAGAACAAAGCGCCGGTGAAATAATCATGCACAGTATGGATGACTCATGCTTAGGTTTTCTCCCGGTGCATTGCTGGCACGCTGCAGAGTACATTTTTTTTTTTCAGAAACCAGTATGAGGATTGTTTTGCAAAACTGTTTCATAGGCTGGAGTCTGAACCTGACAAATCCACAGTCTACTGTAAATCTTAGACTTACTGAGAAGCACACCCAGTATTTCTGGAAGCAGGGCCATTGTCTAATTCAAGGGAAGTTGAGGGTTGGTTCCTGCTCTATCATAAATGGTAAAAGAGCATTGTAACTATTAGCTGGATTCCATCTTGTGCCCCCCCGCTCAGCCTTGCTAGTTTTGTTTGAATGTACATCAACCCCTGAAGTCTTTGTGATCCTTTTTTCTGTTTTCAATCTTAGATTATTGAAAATTCAGTTACTCCTAAAATGCCAGAATTGAGAGGTGAAGTCAATTCTTAGATTTATATTCCTTTTTTTTTTGTAAGAAGAGTCACAGGCCACGGGTATTGAATATCTTTGGGCCGCCAGGAGAGCAGAGGGAGGTGGTATGTAATCTTCCTGCAGTGCCTGTGCTGGGCCCCCTGTCACCCAGGAAGGTGTGCCGACTCCAGCGGGGGCCCTTGGCGTGGGCGCCTCCAGGATGTTGCTGCGGTGATATGTGAGTTCAGCACCTAGTGAGCCATCTCACCGGCTTCTTCCTTTTTTGTCTTCAGGTCACCTCACCATCTGTTATAGGTCGAGTTGTGTCACCCCTGAAGACAAATTCCAGCCCTGACCCTGGTCCTGTGGCCGTGAACCCGTTTGTAAAGAGGCTTTGAAGGGGTGACACATTGAGTCCAGACTGAATCAGAGTGGGCCTTAGCCCAACATACCTGGTGTCCTAATAGGAGAGGAAAACGGGCACAGGAGGAGGAGACGGGGAGAGACGGCCGTGTGACGGGCAGAGGTTGGGTTCTGGATGGTTGGCCAGCCACTGCCAGAACCTGGCAGACTCAAGAAGAAGCCGGGTCCTGCCGCTACCGAGACCTTGGACCTCTATCCTCCAGAGTGGAGACGATAAGTCCCTCTTGTCTGAGCCAGCCAGTCTTGGTTGCAGTGGCCCTGGCAGACGAGGACACCATCTACCTTGGGCAATCAGAAGGAGCAGAGAAGTAGTAACTTCCTGTCGAGAGTCTTGAAGGGTTTTTACTAAAGCTTAAATCATCACAGAAAGTTAGACCTGAGAGTGTTTTCAGTGCAGGTTTCTCCGCAGAAGCATCTGTGGGTCTTTGAGAAACACATGTGTGACTCCAGTCTCCCTTCCTCGGGGTTCTGGCTCGGAGGGGGTGCTGCTGCAGATCTGGGTGGGCACTGTCCTCTGTGCGCCATTGAGGGCTTTCCTGGGGGATCCTGCGCCATGGTCTGCGCGTGTTTCCGTATTCTGTCTCGTGGTCATGCAGAGAACCGCGCTTCCTGACTGAGTTGGAAATTTGTCTAACACATGCTCCTTCACCACCACCCGATTTGTAAATGAGGTCCCTGTCTCTCTTGGGAGAGAGCTTGGCGGCTTTTTGATTCTGACCCTGCAGCACGTAGGTGCGAGGTGTACTCCGTGCCCACAGTGGCCGCCCACTCTTCTGTGCTCCCCGTGAGGAAAGAAAATGAAATGCCTTCGCCTACGCAGGCGTGGATGCACTTAGAAAGGACAGCTGGAGTGCCCGTGCTCACGTGCTGCCTGTAGAGTGAAACACCTGGGCAAATGGGAGTTTCACAGCGTGATGGGAGAAGACCAGAAGCCTGTTGGTTTCTTCCTGCTCAGACAGCTCGTCAGGCCCAGCTCTTGTTTTGTAGACCTGTCTCCAGGACTGCCTTTCACAGCTGCTCGTGTCCAGACAGCCTGTGGCCTCTGGAGGCCACAGTTGACCCGGCCGGGGACCAGCGGTAGTCAGGGCTGCTCAGAGACACCCGCTTAAGTCTCAGCCTCGCACTTGAGGGCCGTGGATGTCATCAGGGTGCCCTTCACAGGGCCCCAGGGCGGGTTCTGTCTCAGTCCTGGGGCCTCAGGCTGGTTCTGTCCGTCAGTCCTGCTCATGCAGTTGGAGTCTGTGCTTGTGGGAGCAATGCTCAGCCCTTGTGAGAAGTGTGTGACGCACAAACGGCTTTCTCCCTGACCAGTTCAGCATTTCAGCATCTAGGTGAGCTGCGGGGTTCCCTGCAGCTGGCCAGTGCTACAGTCTCAGTAACTTTCTGTCTTCCCTGGGCCCATCAGTGTCAAGCTGTCATGGAAGCGGCTGTCACCTTTGGCCGGGGACCAGCCACCAGTGTGCGGCTGGCCAGCGGGCTCTGAGTGCATGGCCTCTGGGGTGCATGGCCGTGTGGTGCTGAGGGAGGCGAGGCGGTGATAAACTCAGGCAGCAGCCAACAGGGACACTGTGATTGTCTGACCCTTTACCACAGTGCTGCCATTGGCACTTACTCGGTCTTCACAAAATGAGTGTATGTGGCGACTGGATAGCCTGCGTCCAAACCAAGGAGAGGAAAACTTGCACATACAGTGATGCAAGTGTATAAATTGCGAACAGCTCTGCATTGTTTTGCAGATAGAGGACCCTGGTTGAAATGACAGCCAGTGTCCACCAGAATCTTCTGCCAACAACTCCCCGTGGGGTCTTAGTGTATAATGGCAGGGTTGGAGGATCTCATGGTCATCTGCTTCAGGATCCCTTCCGGATCTTGAAGCCAGTAGCTCTTGAGCTGGCCTCTGTCCCCAGATGACCTGTGAGTTCCCGTGGGATGCAGGGAGGACGAGCTGGCTGGCGTGTGTGTGTGTGGGGGGTGCCCCTCGGTGCTGCGTGTAGTGCCTTTCACATGGGAGGACTTCATTGCCCTCCCCCCACCCTGGTGACAGGGCTCCAGGGGAGCTGGGCACACGGTGCTGTGTCCCCCAAGCTGTACCCAGAGCCGGCCTGGGGAGCCCGGGCCTGAGCCGAGACCAGGCATGCCAAGTGCCTTTCCTAGGGCGTTCAAGTGCTCAGGTCCTGATTCTTCCTCTGTGAGCAGCCTTGTTTTCTCTCTTTTCTCACTTGGCTGAAAGCTCCTTTTTAAGTGTCTGGAGAAGAAAGAAGACAAGGACACAAACCATACTTAGATCACCAGGTAGCAACGGACTTGCCGTTTCCATTTGAAAATTACTTTCCAGACTAAGGAAGCGAGTCGTGGTGCCACTGGTTATCATTAGGGAATTGTACATCAAAGCCACGAGCCTGTTTGAGGGGCGTCTTGGCGGTGGGCAGACCACTGGCCCGGGGCTCGGGCGTCACGGCTGCCACCAACGACGGCAATTCTGTGCCTTCACCTGTGGGGTGGCTTGGGTGTGCTGGTCCCGTGTTTCTGGTATTACAGTGTAGTGATTTCCTCTCTTGACGTACGTGTATGGTTTTTTCCCCCAGTGTACATATGGGAACCTAGAAGACCCCAAAAGCATAACACATCATAAATTAATCCACGCTGCTTCAGAGAGGGTGCTGAGCGACACCAAAACCATCTTAGAAGAGAACGTTCAAGACAAAGGTGAGGGGCTCCTGAGTGAAGCCGCGTCAGCTGAGCACCGCTGTTACCTGGGCAGGCGCAGCTGCCCTTAGCACACCAGTCAGTACACTGCGGTGGAACTGAGTGAGGAAACCAGACAAGCTAAGATCGTTTTATTTTTCCTTTATTAAAAAAAAAGTGTGCATTATGGAATGTTTGTGAAAGAATTGCAGAAAGTGAACTTGAACAAGCAACAGACATCTGAGAAACTAAGTACAGATTTTATTTTTAGTTCTGTTTCAAAGCAAACCTAGAGGCTCCAGAGCTGCTTGAGGTTTCATTTTTAGATTGGTAACTAAAATCGTAGGTTGTTCCAGGCGCCCAGTAAGGTCTCATCCACGCGTCTACTTAACTGCTTAGAGTGTTGTGTCTGGAGTGATTGGGGAGGAAAACCTTAATTTTCTATATCTTGTTCAAGTGATGATTTTAAATCTGTTTTGAAAATACTAGAATATTGTTAGCAGATGTCTTTTGAGTGTGATTGTCAAGCTCGAGACAGGTGTTGTAGTGGACTGAGCACCTCCAGTTTTCTGGCTCTGAGGGTGAAGACCAAGCTCTCCAACCTCACAGGTGTTCAAAATGGGGCCCATTAAAAGGATTGGCACTTTGTGAGCTTCCCACAGTTCCCTCCCTGGCTGTTGGAGCTGTGCTCTGTGGGCACCTCTTGTCCCCATAGCCTGGTTCCTGCTGGGCCCGGGAGCCCGTTCTGCACGTGAGCCAGGGCCCTATGGCCGTCAGGAACCAGAGGAGACGAGGCCTAGGGACACCTAGTGGCTGTCATCATTTTATGGATGTGAAACGACAACTGGCTTGATAGATGTAAATATTATTTTTTCTAGATGTCTTATTGTTGATAAAAAAGCGTGCTCCAGCCCCACTTCCTAAGATGGCTGAAGTCTCCACAGAAGAAAAGGTAAGTCTCACAATTTGGAATTGGAGCTCTTTATCGTCAAAGTCTCCTACCTTAACTACATCCTGGTTACTCACACCCAACCCATTGCCTGTAGTTAGTCGCCATGGTTACAGGGAGTCTTGCGATGTGGCTGAGCCCTGTGACCAGTGCTCCTGGTTCCTGTCGTGTGGCAGGTGCAGGCGGCCTGGCTCTGTGCTGTTGGCACTGCAGAGGCCAGCGAGGGCCAATCTTGCGCTGCTGGAAACACAACTGTGTGCCCTCTGGCCCCTTCCTCCTCAAGCATCGGTGCTGTTGGTCCCACAGAAGAACGTAGCAAAGTTACTAGCAGAACTGCCACACAGAGCCGGGAGTCCGGTGCAGCAGGGGCAGAGGGAGCTCCACAGCCCTTCCCCACGTCAGAGGAGCCTTAGAGAAGCTGTAGTCACCTCTCTCAGCTGTTACTTGCAGGACAGAATTGGCTGTCCTTTGGAGTTTTTGTTAACAGAATTGATCCATAGTCTACAAAATTCTTTTTTTTTTTTTTTTTTTTTTTTCCCCGTCATTTTTAAGTAGGTACCTTAGGTTAACCAGGCAGTTTAGTATTTGTTTAGTGGCTACCCAAGAACTCATTCTTTAGTAAGCTTGGCTGAGGACATGTGCACAAATATGCTAATTTAATGTTTTTTTCTTCACTTATCTCAAGGGGACAGAGTTTCTTACTCATGCCTTCAAGTGCCAGGGAGAGGGTTCACCCAGAGAAGGAGGCGGCCAGACTCTTTGGTCATGGCCCTGGGCCTGATAGGCAAATGAGCTATTTTAGGATCGCACTGGGCACAAGAGGCGCCTCCTAATCTTCAGTTGCACCTGGCCTGGCCGCCCCAGGCCTGCCCACCCTGCCCAATCTCCAGAGGACAGATGCCCACCCTCCTCACCCGCCTGGGAGTCAGGCCTGACTTGGAGAACTGCGGGGTGTGCAGTTCTCGGGTTACCGTGTGGCCATGGGTGTTCAGGCCTAAAGGCCCTGGAGCTGGTGTAATGGGGGGGGGGGCTCCTGCCACCACCATCGCCTCTTGCACAGGGAACTTGTAGGAGGCAGGGAGCCAACCCAGCACGCGCCTTCGCTCTTCACCTGTTTGTAAAGTGAAGCATTTCTGTGGCCCCTGGCTCACAGGGACCTGAACTCAGCAACAGCCTGAGTGGGCAGTACGTGCTGCAGTGGGGGTTTGCGTCTCTCTGGCACTGCTGTTGGGTACCGGCGTGGTGTGGGCGTGGGGCTGGCAGCAAACGCCCCGAACATCCCACCGGCTCACTCGAGGCCCTCTCGCCTGCAGGACGCTCACCTGTCACCTGATGTGCGCAAGTCCCTTTCCTTGGGTCGAGCTCTTAGCTGTCAGGGTTACAGAGTCTCGTCTTTTTGTGCTTTGTTCGTTTCTGATCTTACCACTTTTTTCTGCAGAAGAAGCAAGACCAGAAAGCTCCAGATAGCGATGCCATATTACGAGCCACGGCAAACCTGCCATCCTGCGACGCAGACCGGGCCGTGGCGCAACCCAACGTGAGAGATGTGAGCTCTGCACTGGGCGGGTGGGCCATGTGGGGCTGCCCCGGGGGAATGCTGCCTGGAGCTGCAGGAAGCTTACAAGCAGATTTGGGGAAGGGGGTGAAGAGTAGATGGTGACTCTACTGCTTTTGCAACTTTTCTATAAATATAGAATTATTTCAGAATAAAAAGTTTAAAAAACATTTTAAAGGCAGGATTGAAAGCATAGAAAGTATTGGGAAAATGCTTGCCAAGCATTTTCTTTTAGATAGAAACGGGGAAGTTCTCCGTTAAAGAGGAATGTTTGAAATGCTCCCCAGGACTAGCCCAGAATGCAGTGCTGCTGGCATGTGCTGGAGGGGGCGGCCAGGCTCTAGTGCACCCAGTGCCAGGCTGATCTCGGAGCAGTGTCACGCCGTAGTGCACCAGAGGAACGCGCATCTGTCAGGGTCTTTTCCAGAGAGTTCCAGTTGACCAGGGCTTTGTCCCTCTTCCACAAAAGTTGGCACAGGTGCCCTCCTGGCCTGTTTATGTGTCTGTCCCTAACGTGGTCACACTGTGGGCCCCTGGTTGGCCTTTTAGGCTTTTTGTGGGAGAGAAGGGAGAGCTGTTGGACTCCCCAGTCTTCAGTTTCTGACCGTGAGCTAGACTGAGAAGGGTTTCTGGTTGTATTCCTGTCAGCTGCTTTTTGTTGAGAAGTGTAATTGGCTGTGCACACTATTCTGTGCCAGTCGTTACTTCAACAAGGGGAAAATTAGAAACCTGTGTCTGTGCAGCCCACAAAATGACAGGCGATAGCCTCCTCTCTTCAGCAGAGCCTGAGTCTTGAGCTTCGCGTGGGCTGCCCTGGGTGTTTTCCTCACTGCCTGGAGGGCTGCGTGTCCCGCGTGGCCTCGGTGGGACTCACGGATGCTGTGCTGCTGCAGTGTTAGCCGCAGGGCTGGAAGGCGCACGTCCGGCCGCGTCCTGGCCCATCTGCTGACAGAAGAGCCCGTCCAGGGCGCCTCTCAGGGGACAGGCGCCTTCTTCCTCCTCCTGATTCTACCTCTCTTCCCCTGCTGACCTTGACTTCCGTGAATGAAGCCGCGATGTAATCTTCACTCACAGTTCAGCGTTCTGGGATCGGGGAGTACAGTTTAGATCCAAGTCCACTTGTTGGGCATTTTGAGAAATGATCTGCTTTTTTTTTCACTGTAGTTCCAGACCGAACTCCGGAAAATCTTGGTATCTCTCATTGAGGTGGCACAGAAATTGTTAGCCCTGAACCCTGACGCGGTTGAACTCTTTAAGAAGGCGAACGGTACGCACAAACCCCAGACGAGCGCAGGCCTTTGCACTCACACCAGCCCCTCACCACCACCTCAGAGGAGGCCGAGCTCCCTGCGGCAGTTTCCCTTTCCTTGCTGCCGCCAACCCTCAGTGGTGAAACTGGAAAATGAAGAGGTCTTTGTTTTCCTACTTTCAGGGGCTGTTGGGTTAGTGAACTGCTTAAATCATCACTCCTGCTTTATAGGAGCGAGAGCTGGTTGTTACAGCTCAGGATCTCTGAGGTGTAGAATAAGGACCAGAAGCGTTTGGTGTTCAGATGATGCGTAAAATCCAAGGGCATGAGGGGGGCACCTGCCCACCAGGGCGCGGCACTGCTGCGTCCTCATGGACCTTGTTTCTTGTCCGCAGCTATGCTGGACGAGGACGAGGACGAGCGGGTGGACGAAGCCGCTCTGCGCCAGCTAACGGAAATGGGCTTCCCGGAGAGCAGGGCCGCGAAGGCCCTTCGGCTGAACCAGTACGTCCCGGTGGCCCACTTCTGTCCCTGCCCCAGAACCGCGGGGACTGGGTCTTGTGGGGCCCACCTGGGTGGGATCACCTCCCTGCCTCCCCCCCCAATGTTTTGGGTTGAGTTGTTTCTGATTTGAGTGTTTAAAGAGGCCCTTAATTGTGTGTCACAGTTAAATTGGCATCTCGGAGCGTTTCAGGAAGAGTTTTGAGATCATCCACTCCTCCTAGGAATGGGGGTTCCTAGTGAGTGCTCTGTAAATTCTCACTCGAGGCTGTCATTCTGCAAGAGCCCAAAGTTGAGCCTTTCCGTGGCAAGGATCCCAACTGCCGCCGTGACGCGGGTGGTGGTCTCTTTAATATTCTTTTGTTTTGTCTGGTTTTTTCTTTTTTTAATATACTTTTTCTTTAATAGTCTTTAGTTTCACAGTTTTGGTTCCTTGCCTCTACTTCTGTGTTCAAATCCACAGTAAACGGTCCGGGATCCAGGAATAGCCTGGGGGTTGTGTTCTCTTCTGCCCTGGACTTGAATGCTCGCGGGTCTCTGGGTGTTTCCTTCCCTTTGCTTAGCACACGGCTTCCTCTGTCTGGCCAGTGTCCTGGGGTGGCTTGAGGCAAGGACCAGTGCTTCAGACTCCCCTGTGTTTTAATCCTTACGTAATTGGAAGGTTTCCTTACAAGGTATCACCAGCTAATGCGGAAAACCTATTAAAATAGACGGGTCTTTACTTGGTCTCGCAGAGGAAAGGAGAGGCCCTCGCCAGTGAGCCCAGGGTGTTGGAAAGCGTCTTTTGTTACTTTTCAGCATGTCAGTAACTCAGGCCATGGAGTGGTTAATTGAGCATGCGGAAGATCCAACCATAGACACACCTCTTCCAGGCCACGCCTCGCCAGAAGCGCCAGGGGCCGCTGCGGCCTCCTCCCAGGCGTCCTCCTCCGAGGCTGCTGCTGGGGCTAGTACAGGCGATGAGGAAGCCAGAGACGAGCTGACGGAAATCTTCAAGAAGATTCGAAGGAAAAGGGAGTTTCGGGCGGATGCTCGGGTAGGTGGAGCTGCCCTTTCCGCGTTGGCAGGTGACGTTAGGGCCGCCCACTGACCACAAGCAGAGGTGGCTCCTGGAGACAGGAGAGGCGGGAGGCGCGCCTTCCGTTTTTAAGCGCTCTCCCTGGAATCCAGGGGTCTGTTTGTCTAAAGGCTTACCTGCCGTGGTTGCCATCTACCGAAAATGAGCTCGTTATACGTGTCCCAGAGACGTGCTTGTGAGTGGCAGCCTCTCTGCGGGGCCGGGCAGGAAGGAAGCCAGGCAGGCCCTGGGCCCTCTGGTTGGGTTTTTTGTATTTTTTTTCTCATTCGTTTTATAGAGCAGTTGTAAGTTTACGGAAGAAGCATGCAGAAAACGTGGAGTTCCCTCAAGCCCCCCGCTCACAGTTTTCCCTGCTAGCATCTCGTATTGGTGTGGTACACTTGTTATCACACCTCTGTTGTCACCCACAGCCCGCAGTTTGCACGAGGGCTACTCTTGGTGTTCATGGTTCTTGTACAGTTCTGTGTGTTTTTTTTTTAATGTGGTAACACATACAGCAAAAGCCCTTCCCGCTTACACTGCAGCGCTGGTAGCTAACGTGCGCAGTGTCATGCTCCCACCACCACCATCCATCACCCCAAACCCTGTCCCAGCGAAGCACCAGCGCCCTGACACTGGCAGGGCTTACGCCTCCGAGGGTGGGCCGACCGACAGGCGTGAGACTGGTGACCCCGCCTCACTGTGCCCTCGTTCCTGACTGTTTGTGCTGCCCTCTTCTTTCTTCCCTGTCGTGGCCTTTCACCAGGGCTTCTGTTCCTCCTCTTGTGCTGTTCGTTGCTCGGACAGGCTCCGGCCCCATCCCTCGGCTTAGGCTCCGGCTCTCCATGCTGGGGCTTGTTTTTCCGTGAGCTCATTTGGCTGAGTTCTGGCCTCCCACGGGGGGACTCCGAGCTTACTCTTGGGGGGCTCCTGTTACCCCTCGCGGCTCCCAGGTCTTGGTTCTTTATCCTACACCGAGCCCAGCAGAGCCCGAGGCCTGGGCTGGTAGGCGGCCTTTTCTAGTCACCCCCCTCAGAGGATGCAGGCCTTTTGCTGGGCCCCAGGTCCATTTCCTTCTGGTGTGGCTGTTACACCCCAACCCTCAGGCTCCCCGATGGTCCCCTCCCCCCAGGAGCTTCCCCGCCCTCCCCCTCTGTCAGGCTTGTGTTCTCTTCCTTCCTTGTTTCGTCACTTAGGGGTGATTTCCCTTTGCTGTGAGTCCAGCTGAGCATTTAAAGGGAGTCTTGTTGGGTTTTATCCAGAATTTCTCCATCTAACAGGAAGTTGGTCCCATCATCTTAGTCTTCCCTCTTGCCGGAACCAGGTTGGGACCCGACGGGAGCCTACACCTTTGAGGGCAGGGTCCTGTGTGCTGCATGCTCGGCTTTTGTGCTTTATGCTGGGCCTGCGCATTCGTCGTCAGGTTCATGGCTGTGTAGTTCATCTTAATTTATTTTTTGGAGGTTCCAGGGATTGAACCTGGGACCTTGTACATGCGAAGCAGGTGCTCAACCACTGAGCCACATCCACTGCCATGTGTATTCCATCTTAACTGTTTTTATGTAGAGATTTTTCATTCCCCAAACTCTCACCACATTGATTTTCCAGATACTTTTTTTCTGCCATTTCTCTTAACCTCTTTGAGTTAGGAACATTTTAGAGAATATCTTCTTTGATTATAGTTGCTATAAAGGGTTGTCAGAGTTTGAGAGCCCAGTTATTACACCTTCTCCTGCCCTGTGATTTCTGTACCTGCTGCAGAATCAGGCAGCAGTCTGCTGAGGCTTAGAACATTAGCTTTATTACTGCTGAGCCGGGACTGGAGAGCAGGGTCTGGACTTGAGACCAAAATGACTTTCTGCTGCTTCTCCCCGCTGGGGATGGGACAGCTCAGGTACAGAAGTACTGGAGCTTGGGTGTGCCAGGGCCTTCTCACAGGAGTGGAAAGAAGGGCAGAGGGGAGCTTTTCCCAGGGATAGTCCTCCAAGGTGCTGGGGAGTCTTTTCTAGGCTGTGATAGGAATGAGAGAGAACAAATTTTATTGCAACTAATAGACAGATTTATATCACTTGGATAACAAAATGTGGTCTGTTGGGTTTTTCTCCCAGGATTCATGGACAGAGCCTGGAGCTAGGGCGTGACAGAGAGAGAGAGAGAGAGAGAGAGAGAGAGAGAGAGAGACTGAGACTTTCTCTGTCAGGTTCTCTTTGAGACACCTGAGAGAACAGTCCTGACGGACTGCAGGTGAACAGTGCCTTGTAGGAGGCGCGGTGGTTCCTGCGGTCAGCGAGGGGTGCCGGGAGCTGTCAGAGCTGCCCGCGCAGCCAAACCAGACCAGTCAGCACTGCTAGGAAGACTGAACAGAGATGGCTTGAGGGCATTCAAAGGGAGCATTGCCGTGCAGAGGACAAGAGAAGCCCTTGAACAATTCTTGAAATCCTTAAGCCTTTTTTTTGCAACAAAATTGACCCTTTTTGTGTCATAAAAACCAAGAATTAAGGTAAAGGATGTATTGTCTTATATGATTTTTGTCCTGAAAATATACATCCTGTCCCCAGACCGCTGAAGACCAGGTCATTGTTCACTCTGAGAATTAGCACATTTGCACTTACATCCTGAGTTTTGTTAAATATTAGATATTGTATTAGCCAGAGGGTGCTGATGCAAAGTACCAGAACTCTGTTGGCTGTTATAAAGGGTATTTATTTGGGGCAAAAGCTTACAGTTTCAAGGCCCTAAAGAGTCCAGTTCAAGGTTAGCTCCTCTCCAGAGTCAGTTGCCATATGTCGAAGCACAATGGCAGGCGATGTCTGCGAGGGCTCAGCCTTCCTCTTTCCTCTTGAGGCTCTGTAGGCCCAGCTTCTTCCCATCTCAGCTGTAGGCTGGAGGGCTCGTTTCTTTCTGGGCTCAGATACTCTGGTCTCTTGACAAGGTCAGCTATAAACTCTCAGATGAATGGCTCAGCTCTTCCTGGGGCCACAGGATCCTCTTCCATGTCTGTGGAGCTCCCGTCCTCTTTTCTCACGTATCTGTTTGTGTGTCTCCTTGACTGAGTGTGCATTTATATGGTCCACAACAGGGGCAGGGACCCAAAACTGAGTCTCCCTAATGACGTGGTCGAATCAAAGCCCTAATCTTAACATAATGTAATCAAAGGCATCTCAGCTGAATCTAATACAATCAAAGGTTATCACACCCAGAGGAACAGACTAGTTTACAAACATAATCTCTTTTTGGAATTCATAAATAATATCAAACTGCCACAGATGTTTAAAAATTAATTTGTTTCATTTTTTAAGATAGAATTTTGAACATTTCCTCCCACTAATTGCTGTTGATGTTTTTGTCTCCGTTATGCATGTATTTACGTGCTCTTTCTCTAATACAACTTCTTGGGTGGCAAGGTCCCCCAGGAGCCCCATGGCCTTGGCCTTCCGGAAGCAGCATTGTGCCTGGTACCTGCTGCTCCGAGTGCTGAAAACCAGCCGCTGAGTAAAGCGCGAGGACCTGTGAGGCTGTGTGAAAACCCTTCTGCTGCGATGCTGCTGGCGAAAGGTGGCTGGTCTCGGGGCGTGCCCTCTGACCGCCTGTTGGCTCTCCCCAGGCCGTTGTTTCCCTGATGGAGATGGGGTTCGAGGAGAAGGAGGTGGTGGACGCCCTCAGAGTGAACAACAACCAGCAGAGCGCTGCCGTGAGTGCCCTCGCTCACGGCCCTGTCCCCAGCACGGGTGCCGGCGCCTGCGCTTGCTCCCACGTGCTGTCGGCCGTTGCACTTTCAGGGTGAAGCAACAGGGTAGATAGTTCCAAGGGCCTCAAGCTCTAAAAATAAACATCTGGCTGAGAAAATTTGGGGCTTTGCCTTTCTAAAAAATACACCTTCTATGCTCCTGTCATAGGGGAGTGTGTGTGCTTTGTTTATTGACAAATTTTGTTAAATTCGCCCTAGAATGGATTCCTACTACCTGAGCACACGCCGACTGCTGGTGGGAGCCCCGCCAGGCACAGGCTCAGTGGTGGGCTGGCCGTGCTGTCCACTTGCGGGTGGCGGAGGAGGGGGCAGGTGGCCGGGGTGTGGAGGGCGAGCCTGTGTCGCGCCACAGCGGGGCTCAGTCGCCTTGAGGCCCTTCCCAGGAGCAAAGCCTGGTGGCCTGTGGCGTGTGCTAGTTCCCCAGCACTCCGAGTTGCTCGTGCCACCCCCCGTTTGGAGAAGCTGCAGCGGTTAACTGGAGCTGCAGTGCCAGGATCTGCCAAGAAAACCAGAGCGCCCTGTCTGCTGCCCTGTGGAGCCGGCACGGGCCAGCACCTAAATCTGGACCTGGGCTTGCTTTTATGTCACGGTCCGACAGTTAGAAAAGCTGGGGGCCCAACAGGAATTAACAAAAGAGTGTAGAGCTGCTGGTGTGTCCTGGGAAGACGCTGACGCCACCTGCCACCTTGGCTTTGCAGTGCGAGTGGCTGCTGGGGGACCGGAGGCCTTCTCCCGAGGAGCTGGACAAAGGCATCGACCCCGACAGCCCCCTCTTCCAAGCCATCCTGGACAACCCCGTCGTGCAGCTGGGGCTGGCCAGCCCCAAGACACTGCTAGGTACGTGTGCGCCACTCACACCTGCCGGGGGCAGCCTGCTGGTTCCAGCCCTAAGACGCTGCTAGGTACGTGTGCGCCACTCACACCTGCCGGGGGCAGCCTGCTGGTTCCAGCCCTAAGACGCTGCTAGGTACGTGTGCGCCACTCACACCTGCCTGGGGGCAGCCTGCTGGTTCCAGCCCTAAGACGCTGTTAGGTACGTGTGCGCCACTCACACCTGCCTGGGGGCAGCCTGCTGGTTCCAGCCGAGACACTGACCACACGTGACGGCTCTCCCGCCATGCGGCTGAGCCTCCTTCAGGGGGGCCTGCCTGAGCCACACCGCAACAGGCAGGACCGTCTCCACAGCGCCCCAGCGCACATGTCCCAGAAAGCAGGAGACGCAGAGACAGCGCCTGACACTCGGCCTTCCTGTGAGGAGAATGGCTTTTCTTGGGTGCTTAGTTATTTTTATTGTGAAAGGTAGCAACACGCACAGAAGTGTACACATAACATTTGTAACTCTACATAATAGTAATAGTGCAAATAAGTGTATCTCCCACCCACGCAGAAAGAGAGGACGCAGCCTCTTTGAGAGCCTCCAGGCACCTCTCTGAGAGTAACCAGGAGCTGGAATTTTTATCACTTCTCGGCTTTTCAGTGTTTTGCTACATAAATACATATCCCCAAAGGATGCACTGCCTGGCCCCTCCCGTCTCATAAAAGTAGGCTCATATTCTTTGCAGGCGCAGTCACTTGCCTTTGACGTTTTTTCCCCCCAAAGTGTACAGGTAACTGCTTTTTGTATAATCACAGAATTGTGCATGCGTTCCTTCCCACAGTCAATTTTAGAACACTGTCATTACTCCAGAGAACAATCCCAAGCCCCTTAGCGGTCACTGCTGCATCTTCCCAGCCCTACGTAACCACTCACCTAATTCCGTCTCGTCCCAGTCCCCATCCCCAGTGCACCGGGATGCCTGGGATTGGGCCCGCAGGGACCGGGGCCTGTACAGCTGGAGGACGGAGCGGAGGGAGCGTGCTGGTCCTACAGCTGCGAGTCGTGCCGAGGGCTCCCGAAGCTCCTGGGAGCAGTGGCCCCGGGGTGGCCGGGTGCAGTGGCCTGTCGCTGTGGCGGTGTGGACGGATGCGCCCTGCTTTGACAGGCATCCCTGAGCTGTCAGGCCGGGCCCCTTCAGAAGGTCTTTGGCCCCTCCCGTCGGGCCTCTTTCTCCAGTGGAGGCTTTCTCCTACTGGGAGGGGTCCTTCAGGGGCTCTGGATGCTCGCTTTTGTCACGTGCAGTGAGAGAGCTTTCAGTTTGTGGTGTCTTTAAAATTCTGTCTTAGGTCTGTAACGTCCCTGCTGTGTGTTTGTGCACACGCGCGCGTGTATAAGGTGGGATCTGATCTGATTTTCGCATGGCGCTGACTAGCCCTGCGCTCCTTTTGACCAGGTTGCCCTTGGCCTGAGCCTCGCGCGCTCTCTCTCACACCTCACGTTGGCCTCGGCGCTGGCCCGTTTGGGGCCCTCGACTTTTCCCTGCAGCAGCCCCCTCGACCTAATTTCCTTTCTCCCCACCCCGCCCCGCCTTGCTCTTCTTCAGGAACCCATAGCTCTTCTTGGCCCCTCCCTCTGCTGGGTGCTTTCCACAAAAGACCCCGCTCACGTGCAGCTCAGGTTCACTCGCTCTCCATGTTGTGTGAAATCCACAGGGGCACTTCCCAGAGATGGCCTCGTGGCTCTCCCGTGGCCTGTACCCCAGGAGCTTCCTGTAAGATGGCTTTGTACTTTGATTTCTAGGCTTCCCCTGTGGGCTTCCCTGTTTCTCCTTCCCCATCTCCCACCCCGTATATCCCAGTGCAGTTACGGGAGATGTCGGCCCGTCGAGACCCACGGCAATGTCATGTGTCAGCGCTGTGCGGCATAGAAGTAAGCCGTAAACTGATTCCTCTTCCTTTGCAGAGCAGCTTTTTGTTCTCTTGAAGTTAGGTGTCATTTTTTTCTTTGTTTCTTTTTCAACACACTTGTCAATAATTCAGCCCCAAACTTGCTGCCAGTTTTCTCAGTCTGCCCCAAACAGGCTCAGACATATCAGGTGTTCTGCCAGCACCATCACCTGCTGCAGTCTGTCCCCAGATCCGCTGATGGGAAGTCTGGCCCGTCCGTCCACCTGGCCGGCCTGCTGGGGGCTCCTTCGGGCTCTGGGTTCTCGCCTCCTTGCTTCCGTGCCGGTGCACACCCTGTCTCAGATCTTCTTTCTTTGACCCCGTGTGGTGGGGCATATCCTCCTGTAGCTTTCTGAAGGCTACTTGGGAGGTGAATTTTCTGAGATCCTGCCCACCTGAAAATGTTTTTATTTATTTATTATTTTTTAAGATTTATTTTATTTACTTATCCCCCATTGTTTGCGCTTTCTGTCTGCTCTCTGTTCGTCGTCTTTTTAGGAGGCACTGGGAACCGAACCCGGAACCTCCCATATGGAAGGGAGGCACCCAAACATTTGAACCACCTCTGCTCTCTGCTTGTTGCGTCTCTGTGTTTCCTCGTTGTATCTCTTCGTTGCATCATCTTGTTGCTTCAGCTTGCTGCACCAGCCCGTCACGTTTGCTTGCTGACTTGCTTGTCTTTATGAGGCACTGGGAACTGAATCTGGAACCTCCCGTGTGGTAGGCGGGTGCCCAGCTGCTTGAGCTGCAGCCACTTCCCTGAAAATGTCTTTAATTGGCCTTCAGAGTTGATTGACTGAATACAAATTCTAGAGTAGAAATTGCTTTTCTTCAGAATTTTGAAGGTATATTCCTGCTCTCCCTTGGCTTCTGCTGTTGCTGAGAATCCCAAAGTCAGGTTTCTTGGTGTTTTAGATGAGCCTTGTTTTTTCTTCCCATAGCTGGTAGAATTTCTCTCTTGGCCCCCAAATTTGGCAGTGTGATGACATGCCTTCCTGTGAGCTTTGTCTCATCCTCTGTGCTGGCCACCGGCTTGTCAGTTCGCGTTGACTTGCCTCCTTTCGTCCTGGACTGTCTCTTTGAACGGCTTGCAGATCCCCCTCCATTTCCTCTGCTCCTTTTTGCGGCCCCCGGCACCTGGGGGAGGCCTTCGTGGACCGGCCATCCAATTCCTGCCAACTGTCATAGCCTCCTTATTTCTTTTCAGTTTTATCTTCCCACCATTCTTTTGCCTTTTAAATTTCTGCTGTTTGTAATTTCGGGAATCTTCTATCCTCACAGGCTGTCCCTTTTCCAAGGCGCCTGTCTGAACGTCATGGTGGCATCCTTCGCCGTCCTGGTTCATGGGCAGGCTGTTCTTGCGCACCCTGTTTCCTCCAAGTTGCTTTCCCTGTTTGTTTTGGTCTCTCCATTGCTCACATCAAGCAGGTACCTGTGCATCTCGGCCAGGATCGTCTGCTCGTGTAAGAGCAGGGCAGGCGCAGGCCATTGTGGCTTCCGGGCCTGAGGGTTCTTGGCAGCTGGGGGCTGCTCTGTGGGCTCGTCCCCTTTTCCTTATGGACACCCAGCCCATCCAGTGTCTTTGGAGTGGTCGGCTGTTTTCCAGACGAAGGGCCGATGACCTGTTTGGAGATTAAAAGCCTGGAAAGGACTGGGGTCTCGGTGAGACTGTGTGCACGCACTCGCTCCCTGTCTTTTCAGTAAGGTGCTCTGCCCTCGGCAACACTCACTGTCCCCCAGACCAGGGACCCTCCTCAGGGAGCGTCCTCCAGGCTTCTGCTGCAAGGCGGGGGGAGCTTCACTGCCTCTTTAACAGCTGTCGCCCCCTTCCTTCCATTAGCTGCCCCTTTTCCCACCTTCGCTTTCCACAGTAGATGCTACCAGTTTTTCTTTCTTTTCTTATTAGAGAAGTTGTAGGTTTACAGAAAAATCATGCAGGAAATAGAGTTCCCATATCCCCCGCACACACTCAGTTTTCCCTATTATTAATACTCTGCATTAGTGAGGCACACTTTTTACAGTTGATGAAGCAATATTCTTATAATTATATTATTAATTATAGTCCATAGCTTCCATTAGAGTTCATTGTTCATGTTGTACAGTTCCATGGTTTTTTTTTGTTTGTTTGTTTGTTTTTTACAAATTAGACTGTACAGTTTAATAATTTTTGATGATATTTAACATGTCCTGTGTCCATTACTGTAAGGCAATGAGAAACATTTCCCGTAACCACTAAATACCCCATTGGATCTTAACTGTTCTTCAGTTCCACGGTTTTTAAAACATTTTTATTCTAAAAACCTATTGTTTTAGCTTGCTAAAAGCTGCTGGGAGCAATGTGCCAGAAATGTGTTGGCTTTTATAAAGAGAATTTATTAGGTTTAAAGCTTACAGTTCTGAGGCTGTGGAAGAGTTTAAAGGCATCAGCGAAGCTCTCTTCCTGAAGGTAGGCTCTTGGCGGTCCTGGATTCCTGCCACGTGGCAAGGCACAATGGTGGCTCTGCCGGTCTCCGCCTTCTCCTGCAGGCGCACTTTCTCCCTGAGCTCAGCTGTGGGTGATCAGGCGAATGTCAGTGGCCGCTCGTCTCTCCTCCAGGCCTTGTTGCTTCAGCTTTGGGCTGCTCCCCTGTGGCTTTTCTGTGCTTTTCTCTCTCTTGGGTTCAGTGATTGCATCTTTGGAGGCATCTCACTGTTTCTGTGGCTCTTCATTTCTCCCTTTATAAAGGACCTTAAGATTACGACCCACCCTGGGTCATGCCCTACTGAAGTGATCTAATCAAAAGAAAGGTCCCTTACTGAACTTAATCAAAGGGGCCCGTCTACAATAGATTTTACACCCACAGGAATGGATTAGCTTTAAGAACAGGATTTTCTGGGATCTATTCAGCTTCAAGCTGTCACACATATTACAACCTGAAATTTCTCCTTTAACCACATCCATAGTATAATTCATTGTTGTTAATTATGTACAGTGCTGTGCTACCATCACCCATATCCACCATCAGAACTTTTCCATCACCCCAAAAAAATTCTGTACCAATTAAGCTTTAACTCCCGACTCCCTATTTCCCATTGCCCCCCCACCCCCTTCCTGGTCACCTGTATTCTAATTTTTGAATCTGTGAGTCTGCTTATTCTAATTATTTCATAGTGAGATCATATAATATTTGCCCTTTTGTGTCTGGCTAATTTTCTCAACGTGATGTCTTCAAGATTCCATGTTGCCACATGTATCAGGACCTCATTCTTTTTTACAACTGAGTAATAATTCATTATAGGACTATAGGTCATTTTCCTTGTCACTTTATCTTTTGGACACTTGGGTTGCTTCCACTTTTTGGCTATTGTGGATAATGCCACTGTGAACCTTGGTGTGACTCCTTGCTTTCAGTTTTTTAGGGTATATATCTAGAAATGGGGTTGATGAGTCATAGGGTAATTTTATATTTACCTTTCTGAGGAACCACCAAACTGTCTTCTACCATTTCACATTCCCATGAAGAAGGAACAGGTGACCCTATTTCTCCATATTGCCGACATATTTTCAGTTTTTTAAATGGTAACCATTCTAGTGGACTTGAAGGGTGGTACCTTATTGTGGTTTTGATTTGCAGTTCTCCAATGGCTAATGATGTTGAACATCTTTTCTTGTGCTTATTGGCCACTTGTACATCTTTGGAGAAATTTCTTTTGCCCATTTTTTTTTTTTTTTTTA
>JAQZBX010012381.1:0-41305 GCA_029593785.1 Cabassous unicinctus
AATTCCAGGAGAAAGAATCTGATGTCCCAGCTTGATCCAACCCCCAAGACTATACCTGACAGATAGTAGACACTCAATAAATATTCTTGAATGAACGAATACAGGAGTCACAGATCCACCCCTGCTCCAACCAGCTATGGCCATGGGGCATCATAGAGTGCAGACCTGGCTCTGGGAGGCTCACTGCTGGGTAGGGAGGATTTCACAGATAATGAGAGTGCAGGCTGAGGAGACAGCCCACATGCCATCTGTTGTACTACTGTCACAACTCAAAGCCTACCTAGTATGGTCCTAGCACGCAGCAGACACTTAGCAAATCTCCGTGGATCCATGTACTCACTGAGTGAGGCTTTGAAGAATCCCCGTCTGGCCACTAATAGGCAACAGAGTGTTTGGTGGTGTGTGGTGTGGAAATAATGAACCCTCACAAGTTCCATTATCCTGGGCAGTTTTTTATAGCACCAGCTTCCCTAACCAACTGCCCCTTAAAAGGTTTTAAAGACATTCCATCTCTAAAAGTCCCCTGGTTGCCTGAGATTAAAACCTCATCTTTTCTGCTGCACACTCTGATTCCATTTATCTGACATTATGGAAAAGACAAAACTATAGAGACAGAGACCAAATTAGTGGTTGCAGGAGCGGGAGGAGGAAGGGAAATGGACTACAAAGGGGCCTAAGGGAATCTGGAGAGGGGTAAGGGAGCTCTTCTCTATCTTGATTGTGGTGGTGGTTACCTGATTGTATGTATTTGTCAAAACTCATAAAACTATTCACTAAAAAGGCTGAATTTTACTGCATGTAAATTATTCTCAGTAAACTTAACATTAAAAAAAACAACAACTTTCGTTCCTGTGACTTTTGCCAATCCTTTGTACCCCTAATTTCTCTGTTGTGTCACCTTCTTCCTTGGCTCTTGTGATGTCTGATTAGTTGTGTCAATTTAAATATATCTGTTACTACTCTGTGGCTAATTTCCTACGTCTACTTGGCATAGTTATGGTTGTCCAGTTGTTTCGTGGAGCAAGCACTGGCCTGATTGTTACTGTGAGGGTGTTTCACGGATTTTAATCATTAGTCAGTTGATTGCATCTATGGCTGATTACACCCACAATCAACTGGGGAGATGCCTTCAGCAATGAGAGTCGCCTCACCAAATCAGTTGAAAGCTGATGATTTCAACAGTCAGAAAGAAGAATCTCTATCGCTACTTTAACCACCCAGCTTCTCCTAGGGAATTCAACATCATCTTCATTGAGTTCCCAACTTGTGGCCTGCCCTCCAGTATTCGGACTTGCCAATCCCCACAGTCTCATGAGCCAATTCCTACAATAAATCTCTTACCATTTACATGTACATCCTTTCGGTTGTTTCTCTGGAAAGCCCTCACTAAAACATTTGTCTATGTAAGGTCTTTTCTCACTTGTCTCTGTGTGTCCATAACTAGGATTTAAGCTCCTTGAGGACAGTGGGCAGAGCTTATATTTTGATTGTTTTTCCTTTAAGTGACTCAGCACTCACTATTGGGGGGTGGGGGGAGGTATATTTTTTAATTCATAAGAATGATTTCTGTTTTGTTTGACTTTTTTACTTCCTTTGGGCTCATTTGGTGCCTAGCCCAGTCCTTTCCCTTTTTTCTCATAAGTCATTTGTTAAAACCTCAATATCTGTTACTGCACTGATAGGAAAGGTTCTAACAAGACAACATGCAAAACTAAATATTAAACATGAATATAAAATGCCTAATTATTTAAAATGTGGTAAGTTGAAAGAGGGTCAGAGTTTCTAACATTTTGCTTGGAAAGGGAAGGAGCTGTATACTTTTGGAACATAATAAGGATTTCTTTTCTTCCTAATCCAACAAGCAATAGCTTGAAAACTGGCAGGCACTACCTACTTATGTTTGCAATACCAGAAACCTATGATTCTGAAAGATATAAGGTTTCTAGAAAAAATGAAGACTACCTGTGGAGGATCAGGGAGGGATTTCTCACCCAGAGTGAGACCTTAGGGTAAAAGCATTGCTTTACCATAGTCCTTTGCCAAGAATCTGATTTCCTTGAGTTGGACAGAAAGACAAATCATGATTTGAAGAACCTAGTTTTATATATGCGGTATGTGCTGGAAAAACTTGGCATGTGGAGTTCTTAATTTTAATTTTTATGTGGTTAACATCGTCCACAGCTTACCCAACATGTAGAAATATTTGTTGAAATTACTTTGATTCTAACATTACAACAACCAACAGAATAATATGATCAGGCATTTTGTTTTTGCAAAGTAGCTTAAAGTTTGTGTACACCAAAACCTGGCAGATATGTGAGTCTTATTGTTTTCATTCGATAGCATCTCAAAACATTTAGGAAAGGGGTCAACAAACTGTTGCTCATGGATCAAATCTGGCCAGTCACCTGTTGTTTTTTTCATCATATAAATGAAATCATACAATCTTTGCCCTTTTGTGTCTTGCTTATTTCACTCAACATGATTTCAAGGTTCAACAAGTTTATAGTATATATCATTCCTTTTTACGGCTGAATAATATTCCATTGTACATCTATATCACACTTTGTTTATACATTCATCTGTTGATGGACACTTGGGTTGTTTCCACCTTTTGCCTCTTGTGACCACTTGTTTTTGTAAATAAAGTTTTATTGGAACACCACCACACCCATTAGTTTATGTATTGTCTATGGCTGCTTTTGTACTACATCAGAGCTGCATAGTTGCGACAGAGACCATGTTGCCAAGCCGAAAATATTTACTACCTGGCCCTTTACTGAAAAAGTTTGACAACTCCTGCTCTAAGAGATTATTTTCCAGAGTCAGTTTCAGAATCCCAGTCAGTCCTGTGCTCAGGCCTTCCTCTTGAAGGCAAAAAAGGAAAGATAACCTCTGTGTTGTGATCACCTCTCTCACAGTGATAGGTATTTTATTTTGACTAGAAAAACTATCAATGAAATTTTTTTCTAGAGAAAACCTTCGGCAAATTTTTGGTGTACCTTCTTTGTGATACATGAAATTTGTGTTTATGTGTCTATGCATCTTCATTTACCCTAGAATGATTTAAAACAGCTTATCTGAAAAAGCAGTCACTCTTAAAATTTGGGGGGAGTTGCAGAGCTTTTTGGGGGCACCTGAGAAGACCTAAAGATCCTCTCTTTGGGGTTCAAAATGGGCATAGGCAAACACCCACAAACTTTGTGTATCATTCCAAAGGTTCGTAGAGCTCTGAAGCCCAGCTTTGCAGTCCGGGTAAATTACTCCTTTACATAAGGATGAGTCTGTACAGGCAGAACTCCATGCACAACGCTCTTTGAGGAAGGGTATGTAGAGGGCACTCGGGCAATGCCAGCATCCATGAAATCACACTCCATAGGCAGTCATTTTGTTTTACAAAACCTGAAGTCTTAAGGCATTCTCAGGCTGACGATGCCAGTGTTTGGGTTCTGGTTCTGTGTGATCTTGGGCACAAGCACACACCTTTGTGAGCCTTTGATTGCAAAAGCGGTGATGGAGTAGTGAGGGGATCCCAGTAATAGAAGACAACTGCAGAGGTGAGAGGTGATAAAGGTTTGGGAAATCTCTATACACCGCCTAACACTGAGAGTGCTGTGAGGGCCCCGCACCTAATTACAAGGACTTACCTAGTATCCCTTTTCAGTTTTGTCTATCCATTAGTTTGTAGCAGGAGCATCTGGTCTAGACGTAGGATGGCACACACACTCAAAGTAACTGAAGTAACTAAAAGATGATTAGGCTGGATTATAGATGGGACCCAGGAACTCAGTAAAATCCCCATTGGAATGCTCACCCACAGTGCTCAGATGTCCTGGTCAAACTATGGGTGTTTATCATTTGTGTAGAAGTATCGTTTATTCTTAGAGGGGAACAGAGGGGGTGATTTGCACCAACCTCATCTTATAGAAAAGAGATAGACATACAGACAGAATGATACAATAATTGTGAAAAATGTTAAAATTGGTAGATATGTATAATTGGGTAGTGGGAGTGTTGGAGTTCTCTGTATGAGTTTGTGTTATTTGTGCAACTGTCCTATAAGTTTGAAATTGTTTCAAAATATAAAGTTTAAGGAAAAAAATGGTTCTACAGGTATGTAATCAGTTTATCCTTTTGTGTGTGTATGAGAGAGAGGGAAAAAAAACTGGAAAATTCCACATCTGCATGCATGTAACAGCTCGCTCGAGCTCTCTCTCTCTCTCTCTCTCTCTCTCTCTCTCTCTTCCTCAGCCCCTTCCCCCCACCCCTCCCCAATGGGGATGTGTTCCTGGAAAGGGCACTGGACTAGAAGTTAAAGAATGTGAGTGTTGATTTGAGCTCAGCCACTTACTGAGTACCTTCAGGGAGATCAGTTAACCCCTCTGAACTTGTTTCTTCAGTTATAAAATGATAGTTTAGGATTAGATGATTTCTAAGTTCCTTTCTAGCTCTAAAATATGATTTTGTGATTGCTTTGGAATACCTAAGGATATTCAAAGAATCTTTGACTCCCACAGCAGAAGCAGAGACCGAAGAGGGTCATGGTTGTGTATTATTTAAACAAACTGAACTGGGACAAGGTTTTTCCCATTAAGGCATTTGGTGCAGGCAAGCATTTTATAATAAACTTCCCATGAGCTCATTTAAAGCTCCACTAAAGAGCAAACATATTTTTCAAAGTAAGCTCCTTCTAATTACTTGCTATTTGAGCTTCATATTTCCTTTCAGTCTTGAGTTCTGGCCATCTGTGGATGCCCAGGCAAAGTCCATAGCTCTCAAGAAAGATAATTGGTTTGATAAAGGTTGTAGATACAATGACTAAGGGTATAAACTAAATGGATTTGTCCTAATCTCCCTTCCTGAATCCTTCCCACTCTCCTGCATCACAGCCGCCATCGTCTAAACTGGTAATGGAATAGCTAACATTTACTCAGTGCTTGCTAATTGCCAACCACTGTTCTAAGGGCTAACGCTAAGCATAGCACTTACGATGTTCCAGGTACCGTTCTAAGTGCTTGGCATTTGTTAATTCATCGAATTCATGCTACAATCCTATAAGGTAGGCACTCTTATCACCTTCATTTACCAAGTTAGGAAACTGAAGCACCTAGCCAACAAGTAACTTGTTCCCGGTCACAGAGCTAAGAAGTGGCAAAACCAGGATTTTGAAGGCAGTTAGGCTCTAGAGGCCACATGTTTAACCACTTTACAATGCTGTATTATACTTGGACATTCGTAGATAGATTCAGGGAAAAATGTTTTATAACAGAAGTTTTTAAAAATGTCACTCCATCAAGTATTTTACCATCTAAGCATATGCTAATCCAATGACAAAATGGCAGGAGAATTTACTTTAGGCCAAGCTAGAGTTCATAGGTCAGGTTGCCCACATTTAAAGCAGTTGAGGCTAAAGTCCAGGAAGCAAAATTAATTTCTCCAGTTGATATCGTTAAGTGTACCTGGAAATAGCAATCATGACGGCCACCACTTAAATTCACACAGATAGCCCATTTGATCTTCCACCAACCTCATCTTACAGAAAAGAAAACTGAGGCCCAGCGCACTGGATAACTCTTCTGGTGGCCACATATCTAACAAGAGCCAGGGCCAGGATCAGGGAATTTGACTCCCAGCATTGGGCAGTTTCTGAGGATATACCCATAAAAAGCTCTTAGTGGAACAATTTCAAAACTGCTTCTTTAAAGAATCTTCCAGCATGAATTTGTTGGATGTGCTCTCTCTGTTAGTCTCAAAGTCCAGTGAAATGTGCCCATCCTTAAAACATTTGCTTGAATTTAGGGCTGGGTAGGTGGGTGCCAGCCTAATATTTTTGACCCAAATGACAGATGGTGATTAAGAAGAGAGACAATTTGAATAGTAATATATTTAAAGCTGGGTGTTTCAATCAAGTGAAAGTGAAAATAGTATGTTCCAAATATCTTTGTAAGCATTTGTCATTTATTGTGATAGAATTAATGATGAGGAGAGGGGAAAAAAAGGGTATGAAAACAGCAGTCTACACTCGTTTACCAGAGTTACCATGGGAAGGTCAAGCTATCATAGTTAAAAGTTAAAAATTAGTTACCTCTCCCCAAGGTACGGCTGAATAAACACATTAACAGTTTATAAAAGAGGTTGTGAAACCTCCTGAAGAAAAAATATTATGCAACCAGTTTAGAGGAGAGACCCGCCTGGCCATATCTCAGTAGGGGGTTGAACGACTGACTGGGAGGTTCTTTTCTATTTCATTGCTGTTATTATTTCTCTGGCAAGGCTTATCTGGTATTGCTAATAACACTTCCCTCTCAGCTTTCTCTCCTCCCTCCCTCAATCTCCTTCACCCGCCCACACCCAAGAACCATTATACACAACCACCCAACAGGACATCAGGGCACTAATCTTCATTAAGTAGAAACAGCACTGTCTTTGCTGCCTACCCACGGGGTTATAAACCTTGAAATGCCATTATGCCAAACTCTACTGGGTGCTGCTGTCAGGGTTGTGAATATCTAGTAGAATACATGTGGACATTAACTATAACAATAACTCTCAAAGTGAGCATTTTCAAAGGTGTATCAGAAAGAATCTCAAAGTGTTTATGTTTGTAACAGCCTTAATATCTCAAGAATGATAGTCCATTTCTTTAGAATTAAAAAACAAACATGGTTTGTAATAATACCACTCCTGATTTTTTTCTAAATAATCTTCACCTACTGTAAGCAGTAAGGGAACTAATATGTATAAACGTTAAATTGCTTTCAATGTCCCTGCTTTTCATGATTACTATCATCATTAAATATGGATTAGGTAGCTGGGCAAGAATGCTTTAATATTAGATTTAAGTGATGATCAGACAGAATGTGAAGCTCTACCTGCAGTGGGAATTACATTTCCCATTTACAACAAAAATGTGGTCCTGAAATTAAAACCAAAGACAAAAACAATCCATCCTCTACATGCCTCCACAAGCAATATGTGTGGGCTTGAGTCCCAGATCCACATAGTAACAGAGGGACTTTGGCTAAGTGATTTAAGCCCACCAAGCCTTAGTTCCGTCCTATAAAATGGACATAACACAAGAAGCTGATTCAGGGAGTTGGCAAAGATTGAGTGGGATGTTTGTTACATGCTTATCACAGTAATACAGCATAAGCTATGATATATTCCATTACTAATAGTTAATGTTTATTGAGGGCTTAACTTGTACCAGGCCCTGTTACAAGTGCTTTATTCATATTTATGATGTCACAACAATCCTATGAAGTAGGTACTGTTATCCCCATTTTGCAGAGACGGAAAATGAGGCACAGAGTAGTTTTAAACAATTTGTCCAAGTTCACACAACTGCTAAGTAGTAACCTGTGTAACTACACAGTATTGCCTCACAGTCATTGCACTTAACTCATGGCATGTCGAAGTTATGGAAAATTATCAGCAAAGATACAAAACAACGTGCAGTGGGCATTTTCAACCAGAAAGCATCCACTGGGGCTTGGAGTTTTTTTTTTACATACAGAAAAATACCATTGGAAAAATGACTGAAATGACTGAATAATGAGGCATCCCCTTATTTACCAGTTACTCCAAGAACAAAAGTAAAATACCCAAATCTTTGGGTATGAAGAGGCAAATCAAGGAAAAGTCTATACAAAGAGCTGACAAGCATATGAAGAAAATGTTTATCCTAACAAGTAATTGGAATGACAGCAATACCCAGTGTGTGATGGTATGAGGTTGCAGTGGAGGTAGAGATTTAAACCACGTTTCTCCACGGCAGTTTGCAATGTGTATCAAAGCCTTAAACAGGCATACCTTCTAACCAACAGTTCTACTTCTAAGAATTCATCCTATGCAAAGGAATACATAAACATGTTCATTTAAACAATATTCATAATAAAAATCAGAAAGAACCTAATGATGAATTTATTAGTATAAACGTGAATTTATTTGAAGGTAATGGCCATGGGTGTATGCAACAATTTATCAACACCAATGTTCATAATCATAAATAGAAAATAATAGCAAAAAAAAAAGAGAGAGAGAGAGAAAGGAAGAAGGAATTAGTTAAATAAATTATAGTGCATCTGTATATATTGTATTAGTCTATATTCAAATGAAAAAGACTAAAAGATCATACATTAAGAGGTTAGCAGTGATAATCTCAGAGTTTAGGATTAGAAGTGAATTTTGCTTTATTTTCTTTTGTTCTTCTGTGTTTTCCAGATTTTCTGCATTGAGCATTCATTGCTTTTGTACTAGAGAAAAATAATATATATAATGGAAAGAAATATTAATATTTGTGTGAAAAAATATCTCAGGTCTGTATTAGTCAAGATTCTAAAATGCAAGTAACAGAAAACCTAAACCAAACTGTACTTTTTAAAAAAGATTTATTTATTTTTTATATTTTTTATTTCTCCCTGCCCTCCACGGCCCCCCACTTTTGTGCTCATTGTCTGCTGTGTGTTCGCATGTCTTCTCTTTAGGCAGCACTGGGAACCAATCCTGGGACCTTCCAGAGTAGGAGACAAGCACTCAATTTCTTAAGCCACCTCAGCTCCCTGGTCTGCTGCATCTCTTATTGTCTCTCATCTGTGTCTCTTTTTGTTGCATCATCTTGCTGTGCCAGCTTTCCTCGTGTGCCAACATTCCGTGTGGCCCAGCACTCCGCGTGGGCCAGCTCTCTACTTGGGCCAGCTCGCCTTTCACTAGGAGGCCCTGGGAATCAAACCCTGGTCCTCCTGTATGGTAGATGGAAGCCCAATCGCTTGAGCCACATCCATTTCCCCCAAAGACTGTCTTAACAAGAAGAAAGTTATTGCTTCACATGCCTCAGGCACAGCTGGATCCAAACTTCAGACAATGTTGTTAGAACTTGGTCCTTCTCTCACGATCTCTTGTCTTAATTTCCTCTCTGTATTACTCAGGGTTCTCTAGGGAAATAGAACCCACAGGAGATATCAGTAAATAGTATGAGACTTTATAAAATTGTCTCATGTGACTGTGAGGATGCACAAGTCCAAATACCATAGAGCAGGCTACAATCCAGGGACTCCAGTGAAGGTCCTTGATGAGTTCCCCAAGAAACACTGTCTGTCTGAAGTAGAAATGGGAATTCTGTCTCTGAATGCTGAAATCACTTCCCCATTCAAGGCCTTTAACTGCTTGGATAAGACATCACTTGTTGCTGACGGCAATCTCCTCAGCTGATTGTAGATGTAACCAGCCATCTATGCAATCAACTCACTGGTGATTAAAGTCCATGAAATGCCCTTGTATAACAATTAGCCCAGTGCTTGCTTGACCAAACAACTGGGCACCATTACCTGGTTAAGTTGACACATTAGCCTAACCATCACAGTGCACCCCTTGTCAACTTGGCAGTCACACACAACACCTTAAACCATACTTAGTCTCTAATTAAAAACAATAACAGATTTATATCTGCCTAACAATATTCAACTGTCCTGCATACAACCAGAAATGTACTAAATCCCTACAGAATAGGGTACAAGTCCTGGAGTAATATTCATTCCTAAATTTGACATCTTTAAATACTACCACATGAACCTAATACACTTTATATCATATGATAAGGGGAAAGGTTAGGGAAGAAAACAAAGGTATTCATTTTATGTACATATGCAAACATACTCATAACAAAACAAAGAAGAACAATTCATGACCATTAAAGTTCCCGATTCTGTAACTGATCATGTGGTCAAAGTTCTTATTTATCACAACCTCCTTCCATGACCCATTCCGTGTTCCTTTACCCTCAGCAACCACCTCAGCAGGCCATGGTTCTTTGCCTGATGGGGTGACCCAAACTTTCATTCCTGAAGATTCTGGGCCATTGTTAGTCCTGCATGGATTGGGTTGTTACAAATTTCCATTGACTTTAATCACAGGGAATGGTAGTACTAAGAGATGCCATAGAGTATCTCCTGTATTCCAGGCAAACTCTTCTTTATCTCCATTGTGGAGGTGCAGTCCTATTTCCCCTTGGTAGGCAGAATCAATCACCCCAGCCAGTGTAGTAATTCCCTTCTTTGCCTGTTAATTCAGAGGCACGAGGAGCCCAAAGTGGCCAGGTGGCAGTCTTAACTTCCAGCTCAATGGAATCATTGTTGTGTTCCCTGGTAGAAGCACTCCTCCTTTTGGAACTAAGACCTGTAGACCAGCAGAGTTTAAGGTTGCAGGGACAGGAATAAAAGATTTTCCTAGTGGATCATTAGGGGTAATAGTGAGAGGTGCCACTCCCATTTCCACCCCTTGATTCCTGGACCCGTAAATTCTAGCTATAGGAGAAACAGCACCATTGAGTGGATGCTGATATAGAGCATACACATCCTCCTGGAGAACATTGCCCCAGCCCTGCAAGGTATTGCCACCTAGTTGGCACCCTAACTGAGTCATTCCACCATTCTATCAATCCAGCTGTTTCAGGATGATGGGGAACATGGTAAGACCAGTGAATTCCATGAGCATGTGAGTATTCCTGCACATCATTTGTTGTGAAGTGGGTTCCTTAATCAGAAGCAATGCTGTGTGGAATACCATGGTAGTGGATCACACATTCAGTAGGTCCATGGTTGGCAGTTTTGTAAGAAGCATTGTGTGCAGGAAAGGCAAACCCATATGCAGAATATGTGTCTATTCCAGTTAGAACAAATTGCTGCCAATTCCATGATGGAAGTGGTCCAATGTAATCAACCTGCCACCAGGTAACTGGCTGATTACCTTGGGGAATGGTGCCATATCGGGGGCTGTGTAGGTCTCTGCTGATAGCAGATTGGGCACTCAACAGTGGCTATGGCCAAGTTGGCTTGGTGAGGGGAAGTCCATGTTGCTGACCCATTCATGACCTCCACCCCTACCACCATGACCACTTTGTTCATGAGCCCATTTGGCAGTGACAGGAGTGGCTGGGGAGAGAGGCTTAGTGCTAGCCACACAGCGGGTCATCTTATCCACTTGATTATTAAAATCTTCCCCTGCTGAAGTCACCCCTGGTGAGCATTCCATGGGACACAAATATTTTCATGGTTTTTTTTGCCCACTCAGAAAGGTCTATCCACATATCTCTTTCCAATCATGTTCCTTCCAAGTCCCTAACCATCCAGCCAAACCATTGGCAATAGCCTGTGAATCAGTGTATAAATGCACCTCCAGCCATTTCTCCTTCCAAGCAAAATGAACAACCAGGTACATTGCTCGAAGTTCTGCCCACTGGGAAGATTTTCTCTCACCACTGTCCTTCAGGGACATCCCAAAAAGGGCCTGAAGTGCTGTAGCTGTCCACTTTCAGATGGACCTACATATCGTGCAAGAACCATCTGTTTTCCCTTTCTCATTCAGCTGATTGTAAGGAACTCCCCAAGAAGCCATAGTTTTGAGCTAGGAAAGAGAAGATAACATGTTAGGACAGGGGGCCATGGGCATTTGGGCTACTTCCTCATGTAACTTACTTATGCCTTCAGGACCCACTTGAGCCCTATCTCATATATTCCATTTCAGCTTTATGATGGAGTGCTGGTGTGTATGCCCAACTTTATGGTTTGGGGGCTCAGATAATACCCAGCTCATGATAGGCAACTCAGTTCTCATGGTAACTTGATGGCCCATGGTTAAGCATTCAGTCTCTACTAAGGCCCAGTAGCAGGCCAAAAGCTGTTTCTCAAAAGGAGAGTAGTTGTTTGCAGAGGATGGCAGGGCTTAGCTCCAAAATCCCAAGGGTCTGCATTGTGATTATCCTAAGGGGTCTGCCAAAGGCTCCAGACAGCATCTCTATTTGTCACTGACACTTCCAGCACCATTGGATCTACTGGATCATATGGCACAAGTGGCGGAGCAGTTTGCACAGAAGCCTGGACCTATTGCAGAGCCTCCTCTTGTTCCAGTCCCACTCAAAACTAGCAGCTTTTCTGGTCACTCGATAAATGGGCTGGAGTAGCACACCCAATTGAGGAATCTGTTGTCTCCAAAATCCGAAGAGACCAACTAAGTGTTGTGCCTCTTTTTTGGTCATAAGAGGGGCCAGATGCAACAGCTTATCCTTCACTTTAGAAGGGATATCTTGACATGCTCCACACCATTGAACACCTAGAAATTTCACCGAGGTGGAAGGCCTCATTATTTTTGTTGGATTTATCTCTCATTCTCTCCTTACGCAAATACCTTACCGATAAGTCTGGAGTAATTGCTACTTCTTGCTCACTAGGCCCAATCAGCATGATATCATCAATATAATGGACCAGTGTGATGTCTTGTGGAAGGGAGAGATGATCAAGGTCCCTGAGGACAATATTATGACATAAGACTGGAGAGTTGATATACACTGAGGCAGGACAGTGAATGTATATTGCTGGTATTGCCAAATGAAAGCCAACTGTATCTGGTGGTCCTTACTAATGGCAATTGAGAAAAAAGCATTTGCCATACCAATAGCTGCCTACCAAGTACCAGGGGATGTGTTGGTTTGCCTAAGCAATATCACATCTGGAACAGCAATTGCAATTGGAGTCACCACCTGGCTAAGTTTATGATAATCTACTGTCAGCCTCCAAGATCTATCTGTTTTCTGCACAGGTGAAATAGGAGAATTGAATTTGGATGTGGTGGGAATCACCACCCCTGCATCCCTCAAATCCTTGATGGGGGCACTGAACTCTGCAATCCCTCCAGGAATCTGCTGCTGCTTTTGATTTACTATTTTGCTAGGCAGTTCTTGGGGCTTCCATTTGGCCTCTCCTACCATAATAGCCCTCTACAAGTCAGGGATCCAATGTGGGGATTCTGCCAGTTGCTGAGTATGTGTATTCCAATTATGCATTCTGGAAATGGGAAAATAACCACAGAATGGGTCTGGGGACCCACTGGACCCACTGTGAGACAGACCTGAACTAAAATGCCATCTTTCACCTGACCTTCATAAGCCCCTACTGTGACTCATCACAGTGACGTTTTGGGTCTCCTGGAATTAATGTCACTTCTGAGCCAGTATCTAATAATCCCTGAAATGTCTGATAATTTCTTTTCCCCAATGCACAGTTACCCTGGTAAATGCCATAGATCTCCTTATGGAAAGCTGAGAGGAAGATTAACAGTATAAATTTTTGGCAGTGTAACAGGATCTTTCTCCCAGGAGACCTGGCCTTCCCCTCATTCAAGGAGCTCTGGGTCTGTAAACTGTCTCAAATCTGGGAATTAAGAGCCTGTGATTCTGTTTCTGTAATTCAAATTAAGGTTTTGTTCACTCGACCTAGAACACTTCTGTTTATACAGATCAAATAGGAATTTAGTAGACTGCCCATCTATTTTACTTCTAGGTACCCCATGATCTATTAGCCAATGCCATAAGTCTATGTAACTCAGACTTTTTTGATTGCTGCTTTGAGTCTGCTTTTTATTGTGGTAGCTACGTCTACCTGGTCTTTGGTGCATAAGTGCTGCTAGTTGGCTTTTGCCAGCCTGGGATCCTATTCATCCCCATAGTATTTAAGGATTCCAGTTCCATGACAGCAATTCCCACAGTAATATATCACCTACAGAGAAGAGCAACCACAGATCTCTTCAGGGAAGATGGAGTCAGTCTCACAAATTTATTCCTCACAGCTCTGGCTAAAGGTGTGTCCTCTGGACATTCTTGGTGTGGGTGGAAAGGTCTTAAACAGTGAATCCATTCTAGCATTCCAATCTCTCTAAGCCTTTGGATCCCCTCATCAAGGGGCTCCAATGAGACCAGGGGCGCCAATGAAGGTCCTTGATGAGTTCTCCAGGGACACTGTCTGTCTGAAGTAGAGATGGGAATTCTCTCCCTGTATTCTGAAATCACTTCCCCTTTTAAGGTCTTCAATGATTGCATGAGATGTCACTCATTGCTGATGGCAATCTCCTTAGTTGATTGTAGATGTAACCAGCCATCTATGCAATCAACTCATGATTAAAGTCCAGGAAATGTCCTTGTATTGCAATTAGCCCAGTGCTTGCTTGACCAATTAGGCACGATTATTGGAACGAGTTGACACATTAGCCTAACCATCACACTCTCTATTGCTTCATTTTCAGGAATGTTCTCTCCATATGGAGCAAAGATATCTGCAAGATTTTAATATTCTCCTCCCTCAGCAAACCCAGCAGATTGGCTTTTCAATAAGAGTAAAAATCTTGGATCTTTTCATTGGCCATCTTGGGATCATGTAGCCATCCTATTTGCAATCAAATAGCCCCATGAATGGACCATACTGGTTGGTTATGCCTGAGTCACATGCCCACCATGGGAGCCAGTGGGTGGGGCCAGCTAGGAAGGCTATGACAGAGTGGAGAAAGATGGTTCCCTGAGAGACAGTAGGTACTCTATATAAAAATTTAAAAAAAAAATAGTGGAGGAATGCTGGGATGGTAAAACTAACAAACAAACAAAAAAACACAACAACCAAGAACCAAAAACATTCATCGCAAGATTTAAGAGTTTCTTTAGATGCTGGCCAGGTATGCCTAGAAATAGCATTAGCAACTTTGAATCACTTAGGTCTCTTGTGGCTGCAGGTGACAGAAAATCCACTTAGAAGTGGCTTAAATAACTGAGAATTTATTGACTTACATTACTGCAAAGTCTAGCAGTTGGGCTGGTATCAGATGAGTTGTAGTCACCCAAGATCTGGCTTCTCACTTTTTCTCCAGTTTGCCTGGTGACAGCTTCATCTCCAGACTTCACACAAAGGCTGCTCACAACTCCAGGGTCTATCCCCATTGTAACAAGTTGTTCTGGCAATTTCACACCTCAAATCCTCATACCACATCATCTAGAGAAAAAGAATCTCTTTGAGTATTTTCTACACAAGCCCTGTGATTGCCACCTCTCTCATTGGTCCACATTGGATCACGAGTCCATTAGTGACAATTAATGTGTTTGAGGAATGGGGTACGTTGATGGCCTTGAGTCAAGTAGAGTCCTTCCCTGGAGCCAAGCGAGGGGTCAGGCCCATCTAGATCACACAAAGGAGAATGGAAGAGGGGTGTATTCCTAAGGGAAATCAGGGTAGGAAAGGGAAGAAGCCAACAATCCATCCTAGAGTGAAAACCGACAAATGTCTGTCTACTGCAACTCTATAGGAGTCTAGCACATTTTAAACTCCTGTCCACTTATTAAGGAAAAATACTTATTAAAACCATTTCCTGCCAGTGGCTTAGTATATTCTTGGTGTTGAAAATTATTGCTCATTTTTATAACTAAATGAAGACACCTAGAAATTTATCACTGGTATTCAACCACACCTCAATTGTAAACCCTTCAAATGGGTCTGGTGTTGTCAAGTGGGCTAGTGGCAATTCTGGTATCACATCAACTATCCGACACAGTCCACAGGCAGCCTCTCCTCTCTTGGGCTGTAATAAATGAAAACTATTTTTATGGTGTGTGTTTTTAAAAATATGTATTCTTATGAAACTTTGTTTAGAGAAACATATGGGACTTTGAAATGTCAGCACACTGGGAGGAAAGCAGGAAGTGTAAAGAGTTTTGTGCTCTTGTCTCTTTTATTTACGAAGTGGGTTAAAAGTCGTGCTGGGTTAGGAAGAAAAACAAACAAAATGATCCATGACTACTCTGGGTGACATCTGTCCATGAGAACAGTAACCAGCTTTTGGTTTTGAAAGGTTTTTGGTAGACAACATGGGCTAGGAATGAGACGTTTTCTTTTAACCTCCAGAAGGAACTTTGCACGAGTTTTTCAGTGCCTGCCTCTTCTGTGATAAATAAATGCATCTCTGCCAGAGAGAGCAACAAGAAAACCTCAGCAACTGACAGCTTAAGAGGAAAAAATCTTCAAGGCTAATGTCATTGCAAATGCAGGACAGCTCTGAAGGTTACATGATTAAAATACTCTGTGCAGACAACGGTGGGGTTTGGCATATGATGTGACTGATCTGTTTTCTCGTGTGACAACTGCTGCAGAAAAAACTCCCCATCTTGTCTCACATGAGTCAACGGAATTTGGCAAAAGTGTCCTAAAATGTCAATGAAAACATTTCTGCCACCAGCGCCCAGGGCATGGGGAGAGAAGGGCCACGGAGAGAAGTGGTCCACCTGGCCACCAGAGGTCTGCCTCTGGGTCCCATAAAGAATGGGCCCCAGCTGGCAAGTGCATAATAAGCACAGTGGGACAACCATGGCCAGCACTGTCATGGCTTGATGACATCTACCATGCTCACATAACATTCCAGAAATTTGACTGCTTTTCAAGGACCAGCATTAGCAGGCAGTAAAAGGAGAGTTCATTTTTCTTATCTTTGATTCATGCCTAGATTATTTTTATCCTTGGGTTCTTTAGGTTCAAAACATAGGCCCTTTGAGAGTTCAAGGACCTTGAACATGGGTGGTCCCGAAAGAAAACAGTTGTTGACTCTAAAACACACAAGGATTACTGCAAAATCCAACTTAATAAGTGTTTAAATAGATGCCCACAAAGCAGAGGATTATATAGACTTCATTAACTGTTGAATTTATTATTCATAAAAGTTTCATTACAGTTGAAAACAATGTTAAGGTTAGATTTTTTTTTTTTTTCCACTTCAAAAGAATACACAAGTATACAAGATGACTGCTAAAAATCAGAGCCAATTGTCAATTAAATGAATGGTCTGTTGCCAAGTAATTTCAAAAGCAAAATTATAATGGTCTCTTACAAATTTTCTCAGCCAAAATTATATTTAATGTGGAAGGTAGATGTATTTAAATATATTTGCCAAGATGTGGATGGTATCTTCCAAAGAAAGGACAGCTAGGACACAAAGATCTTTCAAACAACCTGGAACCTGCTCGTGTTTATGCATGTGCATGCTTAATTGCAGGCAGGGTCCTGCCTTCCACACATTGCATCCCTATACCAAATGTAGCACAGGGGCCAAGGGCACATAGAGTCCTGCATACTGGTTCCCGTTCATTTACTATCTAGTCAACAGATATTTATCTGCCTAGTATGTTCCAGGAGATGTTCTGGATGCTGAAAATATGACCATAAAAACAAATAAAATCCCTGCCTGATGGGGCTTTCAATCAAATGGGGGCAAAGACTATCACCAAATAAACTAAATATATAATGTGTTAGATGATAGTAAGTGCTCAAGAGGAAAGTAAAGCAGAGAGAGAAAGGCCCTGAGGTATGAAATGTTTGGGTAGCTTGAGGAACAAACAGCAAGAGGTCAGGGTAGTTGTAGAGGAGAGAGCGAGGCTGGGATGAGTAGTTGATGAGGTCAGAGAGGTGTCCCAGAGTCAGACTAGATTGGGCCTTGTGGGCCATTGTAAGGACTTTGGACTTTATTCTAAGTGAGATGGGAAGTCATTGGAGGCAAAAGGGTGCCATGATCTGATTTATATGTTAACAAGTTCACTGCAGTTGCAGTGTTGAGCACAGATGAAAGGAGACAAGAGCAGAAGCAGGGAGATCAGTCATCTATTGCTATGGCTACTGCAATCTTCCTGGTAAGAGGTGATGGTGACATGGACCAGAGGGTGTGTAGGATAGGATGAGAAGCAACCACAGGCTGGATACATTTAGTGGATGTGGATACTCCCCTTCCTTTCTCCACCATTCATTCCCCACTCCATTCAGGGGAAGCAGAAGCAAAACCACCCCAGAAGGTACTCTCTTCTCTTCCAGAAAAATAGCTAGAGGACAGCCTGAAATGGCCTGGGGAAAGATCTTCTAGAGTTTAGGACACCAGGCAAAGGTTGGACACCTCCCAGAAATGTTAAGGACAAAGGAGGGGAATCGCGATGCAAAACTGAGTTGAAACCAGCAGCTGCTACTGTCAGCACCCTCCCCCACACTAAAGACACTAGAATTCTCAAGCCTCTGAGCCAGTTACAGACAAAGGGGGTTCCAGGGAGCCACTGTCCCAGGAAGGGAGAGAGGGGTACACAGCCTAAGGCTGACTCAGCTTCTGTCCCACAAATTTGATCTGCTGTGTCCCACCAGCCCTTCCAGGCCAGGTGGAACTGAACCACTGTTTGTCTTGGGAGCCAGCAAAGGGCTAAAGAGATCTGACCCTCCCAATCTCCTTCTCTACTAACCAGGACTGATTGTTGAGGACACAGAAGGGAGTAGAATTATGTCCTACCCAGGAAAAGGGAGGGCGCTGCCAGAGAAGGCTGGAGAGCTGACTCTGAGAAAGTTTGAATTACAATGCTCTTAGTCTCTAGGCAGGAACCTCTATCACAATGATCTAGTCAGTGTTGCAGCAAACACACTCTGACCGGGCATTGAACTTAGAGGGATGCCAAAGAGTGCTATCTTCTGGCAGACCAAGGAAGTACACATGAGAAAATTAAAAATAACTGAGAGAGTCTTTTTCTGGCCTTTATAGCTTCCCTCCGCAAGACCTTAGGAAGTGGGTCTGCAACCCATTACTGGGTCCAGGGCCCAGTTTTGAGCAACAAAGAGGGACAATCTTAATGAACCAGGTTTAACCAAGAATCAAAGAGCAGCAGTAACACACAGCCTCCTGCTACTAAATCCCTATGAAAGAGAAAGAAATGGAACATTTGTGTAAACTACCATCCTAATCAGATGCCTAGACATCAGCAAAAAATTATGAGCCATACTCAGAAAATGGAAGACATGGCCCAAGAAAAGGAATATATCAAAGCCCCAGAAAAGATGCAGCATTTGAGAGAACTAATTAATGAGATGCACACAAATTTCCAAAATCAAATTGATGATTGAATGACAATATGGCTAAAGAAATAAATGACATCAAGAAGACATTGAGTGACCACAAAGAAGAATTTGAAAACTTTAATAGAAAAGTAACAGAGCTCATGGGAATGAAAGACACAATAGGCAAGATAAAAAACACATTAGAGGAAGCAGAGGTGGCTCAAGTGATTGGGTGCCTCTCTCTCACATGGGAGGTCCTGGGTTTGGTTCCTGGTGCTTCCTAAATAGAGGAGAAGCAGACACAGAGAGCACAGAATGAACAGAAACAGAGAACAGACAGCAAGCGCAAACAAGGGGAGTGGGTGGGGATGGGGAATAAATAAATAAATCTTTTTAAAAATTACTTATAAAAAAACAAAACAAAACATTAGAGGCATACAGCAGCAGACTCGAAATGACAGAAGAAAGAATAAGTGATACTGAAGATAGAACAGCTGAAATTGAAGAGAGAAAAGAATGGAAAAAAATTGAGCAGGACTCAGGGAGTTGACTGACAACACAAAGTGCAACAACATACTTGTCATGGGATTTCCAGAAGGAGAAGAGAAGGGAAAAGGGGCAGAAAAAGTATTTGAGGAAATAATAGCTGAAAATTTCCCACCTCTCAAGAAAGAAATGAACTAATATGTCCAGGAAGCACACCATACCCCAATCAGAATAAATCTAAATAGACCTACTCCAAGACACATACTACGCAGAATGTCAAATGTCAAAGATAAAAAGAAAATTCTGAGAGTAGCAAGGGAGAAGCAAACCATCACATGCAAGGGACATCCAGTAAGCCTTAGCACAGATTTCTCATCAGAAACCATGGAGGCGAGAAAACAGTGGTATGATACAATTAGGATACTGAAAAAGAAAAACTGCCAGCCGAGAATTCTTTATCCAACAAAATTGTCCTTCAAATATGAAGGTGAGTATAAAATATTCAAAAACAAGCAGAAACTAAGAGAGTTCATAAAAAAGAATCCAACTTTGCAGGAAATGTTAAAGGAAGCCTTAGAGCCTGAAAGAAAAACACAGGAGAGAGAGGCTCAGAGGAGAGTATAGAAGAAAGACTAGCAGAAAGGATAACCAATAGAGTAAAAAGACAGATGAAAATGTGATATAACATATGAAAACCAAAGAAGAAAATGGTAGAAGTAAATAATGCATTTACAGTAATATCATTGAATGTGAATGGATTAAACTCCTCAATCAAAAGATATAGGCTGACAGAATGGATAAAAAAAAAACATGAACCATCCATATGCTGTTTACAAGAGACTCACCTTAGACTCAGGGATACAAACTGGCTGAATGTGAAACTTTGGAGAAAGATACTCCATGCAAATAGTAACCAAAAAAGAGCAGAGGTAGCTATACAAATATCAGACAAAACAGACATTAAATGCAAAAAAGTTACAAGAGATACAGAAGGCCATTATATATTAATAAAGGGACAATCCACCAGGAAGATATAACAGTCATAAATATCTATGCACCTAACCAGGGTGCCTCAAAATACATGAGACAAACTCTGGAAAAACTAAAGGGAGAAATAGACATCTCTACAATAACTGTTGGAGACTTCAGCACCCCACTCACATCATTATATAGAACAACTAGACAGAAGATCAACAAGGAAAAGAGAAATTGAACAATATGATAAACGAGTTAGACTAACAGACATATACAAAACGTTGCATCAAAACTCAGTGGGTTATACATTCTTAAGTGCCTATGGACCTTTCTCCAGGATAGACCACATGTTAGGTCACAAGGTAGCTCCCAATAAATATAAAAAAATTGAAATTATACAAAGCATCTTCTCAGATCATAATGGATTGAAACTTGAAATTAATAATAGACAGGAAAAAGGTAAATTCACAAATGTCTGGAGGCTAAACCACACTCCTAAATAATCAGTGGGTCAAAGAAAAAATTGCAACTGAAATCAGTAAATATATTGAGACAAATGAAAATGAGAACACAACATATCAAAACTTATGGGATACAGTGAAGACAGGCTTGAGAGGGAAATTTATAGTCCTATATGCCTATATTTAAAAAGAAGAGCCAAACTCAAAGATTTAACTGAACAACTAGAGAAACTAAAGAAATAACAGCAAACCAATCCCAAAGCCAACAGGAGAAAAGAAATAATAAAGATTAGAGCAGAGGGAAGCAGCTGTGGCTCAATTGGTTGGGCTCCTGTTTACCATATGGGAGGCCCCAGGTTCAATTCCTGGGGCCTTCTGGTGAAGGCAAGCCCCTGTGCGGTGCGGTGAGCTGGTGCAGCAAGATGACCCAACAAAGAAAGACAAGCAGACACAGAAAAATGCACAGCAAATAGACACAGTGGGCACAAGTAGCAAGGGGGAGATGAATAAAAAAATTTAAAAAAAGATTAGAGCAGAAATAAATGAAATTGAGAACAAAACAACAATAGAGAAAATCAACAAAAACAAAAGCTGGCTCTTTGAGAAGATCAATAAAATTGGCAACCCCCCATCTAGACTAACAAAGAAAAAGAAGAGAGAGGATGCAAATAAATACAATCAGAAGTGAAAGGTGGGGAGTTACGAGTTATGACTAAGCCCACAGAAATAAAAAGGATCATAAGAGGATATTGTGAGAAACTGTATGCCAACAAACTAGACAACCTAGATGAAATGGACAAATTCCTAGAAATGCACAAACAACCTACACTGATGCTACAAGAAATATAAGAACTTAACAAATCAATTACATTTAAAGAGCTTGAATCCATTATCAAAAATCTCCCTGCCCCCCCCAAAAAAAGTCCAGGACCAGATGGCTTCATAGGTGAATTGTACCAAGCATTTTGAAAAGAGTTAACACTAATCCTTTTTAAACTCTTCCAAAAAATTGAAGAGGAGGGAGAATTACCCAACACATTTTATGAGGCCAATGTCACCCTAATAACAAAGACAGATAAAGACACTACAAGAAAAGAAAATTACAGGCCAATCTCTCTAATGAACATAGATGCAAAAATTTTCAACAAAATACTTGCAAATCAAATCGAACAGCATATCAAAAGACTTACACATCATGACCAAGTGGGATTTATTCCTGGTATGCAAGGCTTTTTCAACAAAAGAAAATCAATCAATGTGATACACACATTACAAATTGAGAGAAAAAAAACACATGATCATCTCAATTGACACAGAAAAGGCATTTGACAAAATCCAGCACCCTTTCTTGATAAAAACCTCTTCAAAAGATAGGAATAGAAGGAGAATTCCTCAATATGATAAAAGGCATATATGAAAAGCCCACAGCCAACATTGAAATCAACGGGGAAAGGTTGAAAGCTTTCTCTCTAAGATTGAGACCAAGATAAGGATGCCCACTGTCACAATTGTTATTCAACATTGTACTAGAAGTTCTAGCTAGAGCAATTAAACAAGATGAAAAAATTAAAGGCATCCAAATAGGAAAAGAGGAAGTAAAACTCTCACTATTTGTGGATGACATGATCCTATATTTAGAAAATTTTGAAATGTCTACAACAAATCTACTTGAGCTAATAAATGAGTTCAGCAAAGTGGCAGGATACAAGATCAACACACAAAAATCAGTAATGTATTGAACAATCTGAGGAGGAAATCAGGAAAAAAATTCCATTTACAATAGCAACAAAAAGACTCAAGTACCTAGGAATCAATTTAAACAATGAAATATAGGACCAGTATGCAGAAAACTACAAAACAATGCCAAAAGAAATCAATGAAGACCTAAACAAATGGACAGACATTCCAGGTTCATGGGTTGGAAGACTAAATATTGTGACATATCCTATCCAGACTGATTTATAGATTCAATGCAATCCCAATCAAAATTCCAACAGCCTACTTTACAGAAATAGAAACGGCAATTACCAAATTCACTTGGAAGGGAAAGTGCACCCGAATAGCCAAAAGCATTCTAAAAAGGAGGAACGACATGGAAGGAATTTCACTGCCTGACCTTGAAACATATTACAAAGCTACAGTGGTCAAAACAGCATGGCACTGGCATAAAGATAGACACATCGATCAGTGGAATAGAATTGAGAGTCCATAAGTAAACCCTCACCTCTACGGTCAGCTGGTTTTTGACGAACCTACCAAGCCCATGTTATTGGGACAAAACAGTCTCTTCAATAAATGGTGCTGGGAGAACTCGCTATCTATAACGAAAAGATTGAAGGAGGACCCCTATCTCACTCCCTATACAAGAATCAACTCAAAATGGACCAAAGACCATAAAACTACTAGAAAAAAATGTAGGGAAACAGCTTAAACACCTTGTGGTAGGTGTTGGGTTTTTGGACCTTATACCCGAAGCACACATAACAAAAGAAAACATAGATAAATGGGATCTCCTCAAAACTAAACACTTTTGCATCTCACAGGACTTTGGCAAAACGATGAAAAGCAGCCTACTCAATGAGAGAAAATGTTTGGAAATCACATATATGATAAGGGCTTAATATTCGTAATATTTAAAGAGAAGTTACAACTCAACAATAAAAAGACAAATGACCCAATTAAAAAATGGGTAAAAGACTTGAATAGACATTTTTCCAAAGAAGAAATACAAATGGCAAAAAAACACATGAAGAAATGCTCAACATCACTCATGACTAGGGAAATGCAAATCAAAACTACAATGAGATATCATTTCACACCTATCAGAATGGCCACTATTAAAAAGACAGAGAGCTACAAGTGTAGCAGAGGATGTGGAGAGATAGGAACACTTATTCACTGTTGGTGGGAATGCAGAATGTACCGCCACTGTGGAGGACTGTTTGGCAGTTCCTAAAGAAGCTGAATATAGATTTGCCATGTGACCCTGCAATACCACTACTCAGAAGAACTGAGAGCAGTGACACGAATAGACATCTGCACACCTATGTTCATAGAGGCATTATTCACGATTGCCAAAAGTTGGAAATAACCTAGGTGTCCATTAACCAATGAATGGATAAACAAACTGTGGTGTATTCACATGATGGAATATCATGCAGCAGTAAGAAGAAATGAAGTTGTAAAGCATATGACAGCGGGGATGAACGTGGAGGACATTATGTTGAGTGAGGCAAGTCAGACACAAAAGAGCAATACTGTATGATTGCATTACTATGAACTAAATATATTGTGTACTATATTGTATGTTTCCATTTATATAAAATGTAAATGTAAATTAACTTATAAAGATGAAATTTGATTAGTGGTTATGTAGAGCATGCTAAGTGGTGTGGAGGTTTTCTTTTTGTTGTAATGAAATCTAAAATTTTTTGTGAAGAATGCACAACATTGTGATTATACTAAAAGCCATCAATCATTCACTTTAGATAGGTTGTAGGGTATGTGACTATGTCTCAAAAATGCTTAATAAATAAATAAATAATTGTGGATGAGTAGCCAGAAATAGCAGCTATGTAGAGAAGGAAACATAGAGAGATTGAGAGGTGAAGAATTGTCTTGTTTGTCTGTTTTTTGTTTATTATTATTATTATTATGGAAATAATGAAAATGCTCTAATAATGATTGACGTGATGAACGCACAACTATGTGATTATACCAAATACCATTGATTGTTCACTTGGGATGAATTGTATGCTTTATTAATATGTATCAATAAAATTGATTTGTTAAAAAAAGCAAACAAAAAACACACCCCAGAGCTGCGATGGGTGCTCCAGGGACCCAGAAGCACCAAACCACCTTTCAGTAATTCTATACAACAAAGAGTCTGTCCAAACCACCTCGGTGCCCTGCACACCATCACTGTGCCCAGGGACCTCCATGGGCCTTGTCTGGGAGAAAAACCAGGTGCCCAAGGTTAAAGCACGCTGCTTTCAAACACCAAAGAAAAACACCCCAGCTCTTCTTTTGTTTTAGGAACCAGTAAGTCGCCAGGGATTTCTTTTGTCCTTGCTTCCTGTGGATGCCCTGGGAGATCACAACCTGCCGTTGACTGTTGAGTGTTTGTCTCCCTGGCATCCATTTCTTCAGAGATGCCACAACCTTTGTTCCTAGAAGCTCAGATGATTTTTCTGCATATGTACTAATCCCTGGGCTTTACCTTGCAAAAAGCCTGACATCAGGAAAGTCACCCTTTTCACAGGGTGGCCTATCAGCACTCTGTTTCCATTGGAGCCTGGAACTGCCAGGTTATGGGCTTTTGTTTAGTCCCAGCAGCCACCAGGCAGCTGCAGTGCTGTATTAACAGCACTGTTGTTGGGGTGGGGGTTAAAAACAAATTTTATTAGCATAAACATACCACATGCCTGGTAAAAAATGCACAATACAAAATTTTTGAAAAGTTAATAGTGAAAATTTCTGTTCTTTAGATGAAACCAATAGAAATAGCTTGATTTGCATCCTCCTGCTTTCTAGATGCTTGTTGAAAATAACCAGATTCCTGAGTCCCCTCCAAAGCTTGGGACAGAGCATTGTGATAATATGCATTTTTAAAAAAGATTTTATTTATTTATTTATTTACTTACTTATTTATATACTACCCCCAACCCCGGTTGCTTGCACTCGCTGTCTGCTCTCTGTGTCTGTTCGTTGTGTGCTTGTCTTCTTTTTTTTAGGAGGCACCGGGAACCGAACCCAGGACCTCCCATGTGGGAGGGAGGTACCCCAATCGCTTGAGCCACCTCTGCTCCCTGCTTGTTGTGTCTCTCATTGTATTTCCTCATTGTGTCTCTTCATTGCATCATCTTGTTGCATCAGCTCACCGTGCCGGCCCGTTGTGTCAGTTCATTATATTGCTCGTCTTCTTTAGGAGCCACTGGGACCTCCCGTGAGGCAGGCGGGTGCCCAACTGCTTGAGCCACATCTGCTTCCCATAATATGCATTTTAACAAGCTCATCGGGTGACTTTTATGCACTCTAAAGTCTGCAAGACCTATTGCCTTTGACCTTTCTATAAACACAAGAATATGTGTGTATAACATATATTTTCATATATACACACTCTTGTAGAAATTAAACTCATATCCCCCCATACACAAACCGATGGACTCAAATGATGCAAACCAAATGCAGCTTTGACTCAACAGTGTATCACTGATAACCTTCCCTATCTGTATATGCAGTCATATCTAATAATTTTCAACAGCAACTTAATAGCCCATGGCAGAGATAAACTGTAAATTATTTAACTGTCCCCTATTGATAGGCATTGGTTTTGTGTTATTTGCAGCTGTTTTGGATCCCACCTTGCCTGCCTTATAGCTTGATCAAGTTATTTGACTTCTTTACCACTCATTTTTTTCTTTCATCTGTAAAATGAAGTTCCTAACAGTTTCCCAAAAGGCTGTTGTGAGGATTGAAAGGGCATACCTGAGGGAAAATGCATAACATTATGTCTAACACAGAAGAGGTGACTAAATAAAAGTTGATTTTCAGTTATTTTTTTGACTGGCCCCATACTTCTGGGTCTAGAAGAAAATGGTCATCTAAAATAAGCTTCCAGCATTCCAGGGGATGACTGCAGGGGATGGGCTTGAAGTCCAGGGGCTGCGATCAGACAACACTCAGGACAAGAGGACGCAGGTCAGTGCCATCTCCTTCTCTGGGCTGCTGTTCTTACTGTCATCACACAGAAAACAAGTCTGAACCTCCTTTGGACAGTTTTTTCCCTTCTCAACTTTTTTATTTTGATATAATTTCACATTTATAGAAAAGTTGTGAGAATAGTACAAAGATTAGTCATTCATAGCACTCAAATGTTAACATTTTACAACATTTGTTTTACACTTTTACACACACACACACACACACACATGCCCTTGCCCTGAACTTTTTGAGAGACAGTTGCAGCTCCAGTGACCACCTCCTCCTGGTTTGCCTGTGACTTTTCCAGATGTAACATGGAAAGTCCCACATACCAGGAACCCTCTCAGTCCCAGCAAACCAGGACAGGTGGCTGCCCTAGTTGCAGCCACATGCCCATTTACCTGTAAGTGCTTCTGGGTATGTGTGTGTGTGTGATACTGAAAACAAGGACATAATCACTCTAAAATGATCAAACTCTGGAAATTAACTCTACAATGATCAAAATCTGGACATTGTTAGGTCTCTTTACTATCTTTTCATTTGAACCAGTTCCTCAGTCTTTGCCTTGTTACATGGACATGTGTACAAAGTACAGTCTATCTATTATGCAGACTGTCCTTCATTGTGGGTTTATTTGATGTTTTATTGTGATTGGATTAAGGTTATTTATTTTTGACAGGAATACCAAAGAAATGAGCCACATAGTGTTGATTTATCCCATTACTAGGTATATTAACTTTGATCACTTGATTGAGGTGGTTTCTTCCAGGTTTCTCCTCTGTGAAGTTACTATTTTTCCTTTTGTAATTATTGAGTATAGTGTGGGGAGGGGATAAATGGAAGCTGTAAATATCTGTTTCTCTAAACTATCCCATTTGTTTTAGCGTCCGTTGATGATTCTTACCTGAATCAATTGTTATTATCATGGGTTGTCAAATGGTTGGACTTCTTTTGGAAAATGTTTGACAGTGGAGAATCTTCATCAGAAGAAGTGCATGGGTTTATAGAGGAGACAGAAGAGTTACTGATAATTACACTACAATGTAGCAATTTCTTTGTAATAAAATAAAGCAGGGTTGGCAAATCACAGGCCCACGGGTCAAATATAAGTCCACATCTGTTGTTTTAAATTAAGTTTTATTGGAACAGAGTCATGCCCATTCGCTTATCTATTGTCTAGGGCTGGTTTTTTTTGTTTTTGTTTTTTAAAGATTTATTTATTTACTTGATCCATTTTAAACCCCCCCTTCCCCATTTGCTGTTTTGTGTCCATTCGCTGGGCAATTCTCTGTGTCTGTTTCCTGCCGTCTCTTCTCATCCTCCTCCTCCAGTCTTCTCCAGGATTCAATCCTAGAGACCTCCAATGTAGGAGAGAGGTGTTCTGCCATCTGCGCCACCTCAGCTCCTGGTTCTCGGAGCTTTCGGAGCATCTCGTCTTGTCTCTCTCCTTTTACGTCATCATCTTGCTGCATGGCTCCCGGGGCCTGGCAGCTCACCGGCACACAGAGCCTGGCAGCCCATGCGCCTTCTATATATATTTTTATTTTACCGGGAGATTCCGGGGATCAAACCCAGGTCCCTCCATATGGCAGACGGATGCCCAACCATTTGAGCCACATCCGCCCCCCTCTAGGTCTGTTTTTGCATTATATCGACAGAGTCAAGAAATTGCAACCAAGACCGCCTGGCCCACAAAACCTAACATATTTGTTATCTGGCTCTTTACATAAAAAGTTTACCAACTCCTAATATAAAGCCTGCAGAGAGAGCCCAGCTGAATTGAAATACAGTTCTGTTTAACTCACCTGTAGGAAGCATCCATTGCCCCATCAGCACAGAGGGGTACAGCAAGCCAGGTGTGGTCCTGTGCTAGAGTCTAGTAATATGTAAGTCTTCTTCATTAGGTTTCCATGCACACTACAGAGGTGCCATGCCATCTCTGACTTGAAAAAGCTTAACTCTTTTTTTAAGTATACCTATAAAAATGATCAAGAAAGAAAATTGTGCCAAGTCACAGTAATTAAATATATTACAAATAAAAGTATCACGAAGTCCTGCAAAATGTCCTCTTTTTTTCCCCCAGCAAATATTTGATACAACAAAGCTCCAGAGATCAAAAGAATTTTAACAGTGTGCAAAGACAGAATCTGTTCTGGCACCAGATTTGGTAAAGGTGTGTAAGTAGGGTTATTGGGAGGCTAAATGCATCACTTACTCATTTACATATGAAATCAGTTTTATTTCCAGAATGTATCTTGTTCACTAAAGCTTCTGGCAGGATTAGGCTAAGTTAAATGTATTGCTCAGAAGGCTATGTTTTGTGACAGGAAGAGGAAGTTCTGGAAAATCAATTAAGAACTCAAAGTAACTTGATCCTGTTGATTGTTCCCTTGTGTGGGGAACACCCATGTGGTGCTGGAATGACCAGCTCCAGGAAAGGATCATATTTTAGCCAAGCCTATATAAGTAAAGCAAAATAGGGCATCGAATTATCTTGCTGGTAAATTTCAGTCATAAGAAAGTGGATCTAGATTTTTCTAAAAAACCAGGGCAACAAGGTCTTATTGATAAGAAACCTCCACAGGAGCTTCCTCCTTGATTTGTGCTGGAATGAAGAGGTTTATCTAAGTGGAAGAGAATTTCAATGAGTGAAAGGTTCTTACTATAATTTTTTACTTTATACTCTAGGGAAGCTTGTAACTCTAAAGCAGATAAAGGTAGGAACCAAAACACTGAACAAAATGTGAATATTTGGAGGAACCGAAAGATGAGACCTCCAATGATTACCTGATGGCAGAAGATGGAAAAGTAAAAGTAGTTTGATCAGTGTCAGGTCGACGCACAGAAGCTTCTGCCCAATTCGCTCACTGAAGATGGGTGGTAGAAAGAAAGCACAAACAGCAAAGAACAGCAGTGTCCTGAAAGGGGCAGCAAGGAGAGGGAAAGGGCAGGGTACAGTCTTTTGCTTTTCTAGTCACCTGTACTCACTTCTGGCCTCAGCAAAGAGCATAGGTTTGCTCTGCTTTAAGCAAAGCAAATGGCCCCTTTATCTGGAACAGTTGGGGGGATAGGATATTTGGTGTAATTTTGAATATTATAGTTTCCTAAGAGTTCTTTGATTTCTTATATTTCTTTAAAGTTTCCTAGACATTTTCACATACTTCAAAATTGGCATCACAGCACAGTCCCAAACAGCCAATATCAGTCCCTTATTCCAGGAAAGAAAACCAAGGACCAGAAAAGTGAAGTGACTTGCCCCAAATTAACCAATCCTCAAATACGGGCCCCTTTATTTAAGATGAGTGCATTTTCCTGAACCTCAGAGGGCCACTCTGATTTGTCATCCATATTAGTCAGTATGCAGCAGGAAATGGTGCTCACTCCAGATGGTTCAAAGGAAGAGACTCTCACCAAGGGGCTGCTTACAAGGTGTGGGCAGGGTACAGGGAACAAGCAAGGGTGTCGAGGCACTCAGGGGCCTGCAATAGTGGGAAGCAGTTACTACCCCTAAATGCTAAAGGTGTCAGGGGAGGATGCAGCATTCTGGAGCTCACCAAGCCTGAGCTGCCCAGGAGGCATTGACGTTGGGGAGGGAGGCAGCTAGTGCCAGGGATGGGCACTGAAGTGGGGAGGGAGTGGCAAGAAAACACTGCACTCTCCCTCTCCCCTGGCTCTCCCTTCTCCTGCCAGTGCCTCTCATCATCACTGGGCCTCAGGGGAACCCAGTGAGACCATCCACATAGATCCACCTCCCTGGGCAGAGAGCAGCACAGTGGGCTACAGGTCTGTGAAGGGGTGGCAGTGGAAAGGAGCAGTAGAAAGGGAGTAGCTAGCACTCCAAATTCCATAAAATTGGAATACCCAAAAAGTACCCAACACTAAAATTAAGTTGAACATCATTTATACAGGCTCTGGCCCTTTTGGGCCAGATGCATTTGGGAATTCAGAATATTTTTATTCTAGAAAGACAGTTTCATGCCTAACTATATATTATGCAATGCCTCCCAGCAGGGTCTGGGGCAGTACCCTGTAACAAAACATATTTCTATTTCTGCAGCAAAATATTTGAATATTTACTCTGAGTGAGACAAATGATGACTAGAAATAACTTCACATTAGTTCAGGTCAGTTTTTGCTACCAAATGAATTTGGTGCTAAACTTAACAAAACTATTGTATTTCAGAGTTTTTAGAATTTGGGAATTGTGGATAATGGATTACTGACCAGGACTACTTCAATACTGCAATACTGGAGGATTTTGTGCCATTTTATTACCATTATTATGAATTATAATTATTACTATGTGTAGTCTTTCCTTTAAAACCTAGCTATTTTTACATATTTTTCTGGATTCTAGAAAAATGGGAATCTACCTTATATAGTTTGAAAGATAATTATTTAAAAGATAAAGGGGGAAGGGAACTCACTTTACAAAAGAGTCTTTGTCCTGGAAATGATTCACAGCAGGATTCCTTTAAATAGCAAGCATCCTGGTCCTTACAGTTTGGCTTTGCCAACAAAAATCACACAACTTTTCCCAAGTGGCGCTGGATAATATGTAAAGGACGGGTGTCTGAAAAAGAAGCCTTCTTTCCCCTGTTTCTCCCTGACCGGCCAGCGCTCTCTGGTACGCCCAGGTCAGCGGAGGCAGGAATGGCTTCTTGGAAGTCAGTGGGGATCTTTAGGAGTAATTTTGCTGGCAGGCATTCCTGGTCTCTGAAGCTCTGAAAACCACAGTTCTCAGAACAACTTAACAGGAAGCCTCGCCCACTAACAGAGGAAGCTGGGGAAGGAAGGAAAGATGGCAGTGCTGGGGGAGGGTCGGTATATTAAACAATAAGCAAAGTCACACTCCTTGGGACTGTATCTACACGGTTAGAGGAAGCACGCCCTCCTTCCTCCCTCCCAACTCTGTCTTCCTCACTCTGCATTCCCACTGGCTGGATACTTATTTCCTGCTTCCCAGGAGGTCTCAAAAATGTCCTGTCTCAGACAGACCTTTGTGCTCAGGATGCCTTCCCTTGGAACGTCTTCTCCCAACTCCTCATCTCCAATTCCACTGCCAAACTATCACCCATGACCTTCCAAGCTCAACGCTCACCCCTTTTTACCAGGATATGATTGTTGCTGCCTGCCATTTTGGCAGCCCAGAAGGTGGTTTGCTTTCCTCCTGCTTCTCCCCATTCCCTTTCCAAAATTAAAAGCTTGGTAGATTTTCTTGTTTGATTTTTCATTAATTACATCAAGCAAGTATTCAAGAACTACTCTATGTAGACTTGGGAATTTGAAGACAAATTGGAGTTTCTGCAACACAGATCTTACAATAGGCAGGACCAGAACAGAGTGGTCTTCTGGGATGCATGAAAAACATCTTACCCAGCTTCCGTGTATGTTCATGGGGGGTGGACAGGGAAGGCAGAGACCTCAAAGACAAGTAGGAGGCAGACTAACAAACGCTGGGCTGGCAGAGAGAACAGCATGGCAAAGAGCCAGAGGCTTGAAGATCAGCCTGTGTTCCGAGAACTGCAGATAATTGAGTGTGCCTGGCATAAAGAAGTTAAGCAGGGGAGTGTGGTGGAGAATGGATCGGGAAAGGGGAAGCTGGACAATGAGCACAGGCTTGCTCATGAAGGGGCTTGTAAACCTTGCTAAGGAATTTGGACAGTTTAGTCCATGGTGTCTCATGAGTGGCCTGTAGAGACAAGGCACTCAGTTATCACCTGGTATCTTGGAAGCAGATCCTGAGACAAAGATTCAAGTGCAGGAGGTTAACTGGGAGGTGATCCCAAGAAGGACTGTTGAGGGAGTGCGGAAGTAGGTCCTGAAAGGAAAGGCACCAATCCCAGGAAGCACTGGTGAGCGGTCTGCTGTTGGGAGCAGCTGGGCTCAGCCTTCTAGACGGCTGTGTACCACATGCCTCAGAGGTGTTGCTCCCGAGGGGTGCAGGACCTGGGGCATTGTGCGCCAGCACCCTTGGGCTCTGGTTGAGGCCTGCTCTCAAGGGAGGTGTGATGGTTAGTCTTCTGTGTCAACTTGGCTAGGCTACAGCACCCAGTTATTTAATCAAACACCCATCTAGGCATGGCTGTGAAGATATTTTGTAACAGTAATTACCATCTACAATCAGTGAACATGAGAAAAGATTATAATCTACACTCGATGATGTAGGTGGCCCTCATCCAATTGGTTAAATGCCTTAGTAGCAAAAACTGAGGTTTCCCAGAGAAGAAGAAATTCTGCTTCTAGACCATCCCATCTACTCTTGTTTGAGTTTCCAGCTTGCTGGCCTGCCTTACACATTTCAGACTTGCCAGCCTCCACAACTATGTGAGCCAATTCCTTAAAATAAAACCCTTTATACATATATACATATATATACCACACACTTATATGCATGTATACATTTACACCCCGCCACACACAGATATGCAAAATGCATACACACACACACACACACACACACACACACACACACACACACTTCTCTATCTCCATCCTATCGGTTCTGTTTCTCTAGAGAACCCCGCCTACTATAGGCATTAACTCCCCAGCACTTGTGTTCTGCCCCGAGTGAGGGCAAGCCTGAGCCTTCAGCCAGAGAACGCCCGCAGACAGAGTCGTGGGTGCATGAAGAGGCCACCGGCCATGCACAGGAACACCGAGTGACGAGGGTTGTGGTGGGACACGAGTATCTGCGACATCCAGTTATTGGGATAGAATGATTAGGGAAGGCGCGGAAGTTTGTGGTCCTTCCCTCTTGTTCCCCTTCAGGGCAGGAAAGAGCTGGCACACTCAAGGGGGCAACTGATGGGGTGATTCTCAGCACTGTGGACAGGGCGAGGGAGCCACAGGGAAGGAGCTAGCATCAGTGGGAAGCCAGAAGCCCCACTAGGCCCGAAGACGAGGGAACCCCCGCCTCCGCAGCCTTTGGGTGGGATGCCCTGGAAGCATGTTGTAACAGTTTTCCAGATGTCTGAGCCCGGCTGCTCCCGGCAGCACCTGCTTACCCAGGCTCCCTGCATCTGGTGAGAGCTGGAATACAGCTAAAGAGGATGCCCCGTAGGAATGTGGTCTTAGGTTGAAAAAATGCAGCCCTGCCAAATTACCACATGCTTGGGAGAAAGCTGGGAGGAAACACTGCATCCCCTTTCTCCTGTCACCACCTAGCTATTGGAACTGAAAGCCAGAGGGCGAGGGACCCCCAGTGTGCAGGCCAGAGAGAAGCACCTCCCAGGGCACAGAGCGCAAGGAGCAGGGTGGAGAAGGTACCTGAAGGGTCAAATAGAGACTACCCAGCACCTCACCTCACTCACACCAACATGCCTCTTTTAACATGCACTATTCACATATGTGACCATTGGGCAGTTTGATGTAATTATGAATTCCAAAAATATAACTGGATCATGCTTGTAAACTGATCTGTTAATCTGGGCATGATTAAGTTATGATTAGGCCGTTGACTGGGCCACGTCAGTAGGGTGTTGAGCCCCACCCCTTGGTGGGTGGGGAATCGAATATAAAAGGCCAGGCAAAGGACAGAAGAAGCAGTTTTTGAGAAGCAGTTTTGATGTTGGAGAAAAGGCCCCAGGAGAAGAGAAGTGAGCCGTTCGCCTGATCGTCTACAGCTGACCTTGTGGAGGAACCAGAAGAGCTAAACCCGGAGAGAAACGCAGCCCCGGGATGAGAGGAACCCAAGAAGCCTGAACCCTGGCAAACGTCTGCAGCTGTCCTGCTCCAACACGTGGCAATGAACTTTGGTGAGAAGAAACATAACGCTTTATAGCCTGGTGTCTGTGGACTTCTACCCCAAATAAATACCCTTTATAAAGACCAACCCATTTTTGGTATTTCACATTAGCACCCCTTTGGCTGACTAATACAACACAGCTAGTCCACAAGGCCCAAATTCCCATCGCTTCATGACACTGCTCAGCTTCTACCTGTGAGCTCCTTACCATTTACAATGACTTCATTTTCATGGGCTCCATACTCCTTTTGCCTTAAAAGAGCTGGGTCAGCTGGGCAGATGCTAATACCATTTTCTATTGAGCTGGGAGTCCAAATCTTATCTTTTGATTCAAAATCTAACCTTCACTCCAGAACACCATGTTTTATCAGGAAATAAGAAAACATTGCTGTTCAGCAATGAGAAATTATTCATATTTATGCTAGCGTCTTCGTAATCTTTTATTTGGTGCTTGGAGTCAGTAACTGAATTCCTTGATCTCTGAAGTTCTCCTTTAGCCTCAACTTTCTTAATGTAATAAGTATCTGACTTAAATTAGATGTTTCCTACAGTAGCTATATCATATATTCTCTGGTCACCTGTGGGGTTTCATATAAAATTTACTTGGGCAGAGGCAGGATGACAAAACAAAACTTTTTGAATGCCTGTTGTGTGCTGGGCAAATTGTACAAGTCATCACTACACAGGTGGAGAAAACAATGGCTTCCCCATTTTGCAGATGGAGAAACCAAGGCCCAGAGAGAGGTTGAGTAACTTGCTTAAGGTTACACAGCCAGCGAGGGAAAAGCCAGGATTGGAATCTATACTTTACTAACTCCAAATTCCAGATTCTTCTATTCTTCAATAAAGGGTTCTCTTGGGTTATTGCTGGGAAAGTCAATACTAGTTATTTTTGGAAATGCAACAAACAAGGATAAGGAATCCTAGTCTCCTTAAAGGAATGATTTTGGGGCCCTCAGTGGTGGCACGGTGATGCATCTTACAGACTGCCCTTAGAACTTCCCTGGTCGGCAGTGGGAGGTGGGGCATATGGGAATCCCTATAATTTTTGTGTAACATTTATGTAATCTAAGTACCTTTTAAAAAAATAAAAAAAAAATTATTAAAAATAAATAAATAAATGAGATTAATAGCATCTGACATGGAATTAGAGCTCAATATGGTGAACTGTAATAATAATAATTATTATTAGCCTGTGTTGTCCAATCAGCCTCATATATTATGCAAATATGTCCTCAACCCATGACCTGGACTAGAGAGCATAGAGGCTGATCTTAAAGGCCAAGAATCCAGGACACAGAGAGGGAGGGAGACCTACAGGAGCTGGGTGCTTTGTGTCTTGGCTGAACTGATAAGGTCACCCGTGCATGGGAGAGAATGGACTTGCTGAGCAAATGGCACGTCGAGGGGAGGGCAGTTCTTGTCACAAACATATTTCGGTCTGTGGTTTCTCTGAGCCATTTTTATCATTGCCAAATGACCCCCTTGGGAAAATGAGGCAGCTACACATATATAAATAGCCAAGATGCCAGGGAGGAATTGAGAGGTTTCCCAAGAGAGGACAGAGCAGGGGCTGGGAAGTTCGGAGCTGACATAGCACCTGGCACATGGTGGGTACTTGGTCATCAGCACTGTTGAGCCAGTGGATGGGTTTAAAGGACATTCATTGTGGGGGGCTCTCCTACTTCCTTGGGCAGAGGGCATTGTCTTGGCGTTCTCATGGGAGTCAGAGCACTGGGGGAAGGGGGTGTCTTTGGTTTATTTACCCAGCTATTCACCACTCTCTCATTCACCGGTTCTGGGGTATCTTCTCTCTGCCAGGCACCCTGCCAGTTGGCCTGGATATAAAGATGAATAAGACCTCCACAACCTCACAGCCTGCCGTGGGAGGTGGACACAAAAGTAAATTATCATCATTCCATGAGATAAGTGCACTGATAACATGAGCTAATGCCTTACATTCATTGAGCAACTACTAAATACCAAGCACTATTGAGAGCACTTGTCTAATCCTCATACACACTTGAGTTTTTATGAACATTAAATGAGGTTGATGGTAGGAAAAGAGGTAGGTAAGGGGTAGGTTCTCTTATTATCCCCATTTTACAGACAAGGAAACTGAGTTTCAGTTTCAGAGAGGTTGTCCGAGGTCACAGAGCTAATTCCCTTGGCTATGGAAGTTAGGGCCAGCCTCTCAGAGTAGATGACATGTTAGAAGCTTGAATCAGGAGAAAGCAGCAGCCATGGCAAGACTGGTAGTGAGGGGATGTGGATGAAGACAAGTATTCCAGGCAGAGGGAAGGGTCGGTGCCAATGCATTGAATCAGGCATGAGCTTCGTGGGTGCAAGGGAGATAAAAGAGGCCCTCTTTATTACTCAACTGTGGCCTCTTTCTAAGCCAAACACTGCAAATAAACTTACTACTTGCCCCTAGACATGGGGCATGACTCCCGGGGATGAGTCTCCCTGGCAATGGGGGATTATTACCAAACATTAATCAACAATGCATCTGGAGAAAGACCTTGATCAAAAGGGAAAAATATTAAATAAAATAGAGTTTTTAAGGCTAAGAGATTTCAAAGTGAGTCAGGAGGTCATTCCAGAGGTTATGCTTCTGCAGGTCTCAGCCAGCCTTCACAAACTGCCACAGTCAACAAAGCCTCAAACAAAAGTGAGGGCCCTAGGGACATCCAGATACTGAAGACAACCCACATGGGCACACGAAATCAACACCTCCTCGGCGGCCTCTATCTGGGAAAAAAGCTATTTCCCCAATATAACATAGTTATATTCATTTATAAATCCCCTAATCATGATTCTTCTTCCTCTTTTATTTGAACCTATAAGTTTATTTCTCAAAGACAAAGCCTTCGGATTGTTCCTATGCCCGTTGAGCCCTGAAATCCAGCAGATATGTGGCCAACTCCTACTCCCCTGTTCTTTGGGCCTGCCCTGGTCAACAAAACAATGGCGATGGATCAGCCCATCCTAAAAGCAGGGAAGGTCTTCAAGTGCAGCAAAACAATTCCATTCCTCTGCCCCATAATATCTACTTCCCTTCTCAGCCTGAAGCAGTCAGAATGGACATTGTCCCAAATCCCTCAAGACTGAGGAATGAACAAAAATAAGGGGGGAGTAACAGCTGACTAAAGACAATTTATTACTATTCTAATTATCTAGTGTTAACCGAGTAACATTGTAACATTGATACAAAAATAATTTTTAAATAAAACAGTAATAGAACAAAGAAAACTCTTAGGAATAAAAGCATAATAATTGAAAGCCATAAAAAAAAAAGAGGCCCTGTATAAGCCTAGTGCAAGGGAACATGACACAAGATGCGGTCAGGGAGGGAAGTCCCCCAGGGGGTGTCTGAGGCCATGGTAGTGAATTTGAGTCTGAGTCTTCTGCTCACATCTTCTAGGCAGAGAGCCCTATGGCCTGATTGATTCCTTATAAAGAGTTCTCCGAGTGTAGAACATTCCTTAAGAGCAGAATCTGGGAGACCCATCGGATGGCTGTTGCCATTCTCCCATCTGGAGGTGGGATGGAGACAGTGGAGGCAGGAGGAAAGGTGGGGCTTGGGGTGATGCTCACAGGACCTGCTGACCAAGGCCAAGGGTGAGGGGAAGAGAGGAATCACTAGCTTTTCAGCCTGGGTGGCCAGGTCCATGAGAATGCCATGAGGAGGTGGGGAGGAAGGGGGTTTGGGGTGAGAGTGGGGGCATGGCGGAGTCCCAAGTTTGATATGTCTGTCAAGCATCCATTGGTCTTTGATGCCAAGGGTCTGAATATGAATGAGGTCATCTGGTTGAAAATCCTGCTGGTGTCCATGGTAGGGGCTGGAGACGAAAGATCCTGATTCCTAAACCTGGATGCCCAACAGAAAACCCTGGAGACTGTGTTAGAAATACAGATTCCTGAGCTCTAGGCCTACTGAGTCATAATAGCCAAGGGTAGGGTTCAGGAATCATAGTTTTAACAGACCTAGTTTAGTTATGTAACATTATCTTACTTTTATTTAAGCATTTGCTTTTCTTTGGCCCTTTGCATTCATTGTTGGTTTTTTTTTTTTAGGAAAGGTAAATCTTTTTTATTCAGAACTAGCCTTTTTTGTGCTTTTGTTCCGTATCTCATCTATTGAACGCTGAGGGATGACAGTCACCTGATTCATTGTTTTCTTTAATCTTTTTTGAGTCAGCCAAAGGGGTGCTGATGCAAAATACCAGAAATCTGTTGGCTTTTATAAAGGGTTTTTATTTGGGATAGAGGCTTACAGTTACCAGGCCATAAAGCATAAGTTCCTTCCCTCACCAAGGTCTGTTGCCACGTGTTGGAGCAAGACAGCTGCCGACGTTTGTCAGGGTTCAGGCTTCTTGGGTTCCTCTCTTCCTGGGGCTCGTTTCTCTCTGGGCTCAGCTCCTGTTTTCTCCACAAGGTCAGCTGTAGACTATGAGGCTCTCTAGGCTTTGCCTCTCTCCACAAGGCCAAATGTGAACTGTCATCTCTTTTTCTGGGGCCTTCTTTCCTTCCTCACTATCAAGCTCCTCTGTGTGCTTATCCCTGGGGCTCCAGCATTAAAACTCTGCATCAGAACTCTAACTCTGTCCTTTGGCATGTCTTTTATCCGGGCGACCCCACCCACCAAGGGGTAGGGACTCAACGCCCTACTGACGTAGCCCAATCAAAGCCCTAATCATAATTTAATCACACCCAGAGGAACAGATCAGTTTACAGACATAATCCAATATCTATTTTTGGAATTCATAAATAATACCAAACTGCTACAAATCTTATAGGAATTCTTTGAGTTAGATACTTTTATTCCCCTCCTCAAGGTTACAGAGAAAAACACTAAGGCTTAGAGCAGCTCAGTAATTTGCCCAAAGTCTCATCGCAAGTTTCAGCATCCATAGAATGAGGAGCTGAGCTATGTGATCTCAAATTATAAATTGATGCCATGAATCTTCAGAATTTCCAGTCCTCCTGTACTGTTTTTCAACCAGGGGATTTCTCTATTGCCTACGGTTTACTTCAGAAAAGAATCTTAAGCATCTCTTTGTCCTGAGGCTAGGTTAGAATGTTTTTAGCTGTCTATCTATCTCCTCTTTTTGAGTAAATATTTAAATCAAATTTAAATTTTTCCTCTTCGACCTTTCTAAATAAAAATAAATCTTGCCCCCCCTGGACTGTGTCTGCCGCTTCCCGTTTATTTAAGAGCTCCCTTTATTGCACTCAGTGCGAGGACTAGTGGAGTGGATACTGGCAAAGAGCTGGTGGCTCTGGTCAAGAAAGGGACGCCAGCAAAGCCGGCCTGACCCTTCCTGAGGCTTTGCGGGCAAAGCCAGGCCTGGCCCCGCCTTGTTCAGCTGTGCTGGTGGTTCTGGCCTCTGGCTGTGAGAGCTTCTTTTGGTGAAGCAAGTTGCTTTCAAGCTCTTTCCTGTTGCTTGAATTCAGCTGAAGTCCACCTTGGCTCCAGGTGAAAGACTCAGGAGTCAAGTCCCAGACAGACTTTCAGATACTAGAGTAAATGTCCAAGGTCTCCTGTCGGATATCACAAGATGTAAATTTTCTAATAACTCAGAGAAATGCAGCTGCTTACTTTTTTATTTTGAAATAATTTCAAACTTATAGGACAGTTGCAAAAATAATACAAACCCCATTCAGAGAACTCCAACAAAACCCCCTCCAACCTCCCCCCGCCACCCTACCCCCCTTACTTTCTTTTAGGCTCCCTGGGCCCTCAGAGACAAGTCCACTGAATGAGGAATTGATACTACTGAGTCAGCCTGCCCGTGGAATTCCATATGGCTTCCAGAAAATTCCATCTTCCTTACCTCAACCCGCACTCCCTTTATTTATAATTCAGCTGGCATTTACCAAGACATGCCAGCAGTAAAGATTCTCGTTCAGAAAGTCCTGCAAAATAAAAAATGAAAAAGAGACATTTCTCTATTCTTTCCCCAACCGTCCTCTCTCCTCCTTGTTCCGCCAGAAACCCCACCAACTTGCCAAGAGCCACCCAGGAACAGATTTCCTCTCTAATCTATTGCATCTGTTCACCCACTCCTACTCCCTGTTAATCCCTCCAAGTGCTCTGCTTGCCACAAATGGGCTGGAGACAACTGGGAGAGAGACCACAGGGCCGACTCACGTGGCTCCCGCCATGCTCATTTGTTCTGTTTTTTTCTGAAGCGTGGAGAGGCAGCCACCTTCCTTCTATCCAGCGAAGTGACACGGGATAACTTTGCTTAGTACAGGGCCAGTTCCAAACTCCAAGTCTGGGAAGCCTTTGTCATTTATACATTTGTGCTCATTGATTTTACACCGATGACTTAGTTATATTTATCTGGGAATGATTCCGATTCAAGCCATGGGAAAGTCAGGAGGCCTGTGGTATTTATGGTTCAGTAAGTGCCTTGTTGTGGGTCTCTGGCTCAGAAAATAATCCTCTCTGAGGCCACATTTCTTCATTTGGAAAACGGAGAGAAATCTTCCATGCACTAGCTGTTTGTCACGTGCACTGCCATCCGCTGATAAAAGCATTGGTTTCTTTTTCCCCTTTTCTTTTGGTTTTCTGTGGCACCCCATTGCATCCTTAGCACCTTGGGCAACCTGTGTAAACAGTGTAGTACTTATCTTTCCATTAATTTTTCGCCATGCTCATACAATCATCATACACATCTGTGTACATCTATACAGATACAAATGTAAGGTGTTTGTCACTGTTTTGTTTATATACATACACGCACTCCTGTGTCTCACTTTTTCTCTCCAACACCTAACGGGATCCCTCTTGAATCACTTGGGTTGGTGTGAATTTAGCCTTTTTCATGGCCACATATAACTCTATGGTGAGGCTATAATATAATTTATTCAACCATTTCCATTTTAATGACATTCACTTTATTTCCAGGTTTTTGTGTTGTTGTTTTTTTGTTTTTTTTTTTGCCACTGTTTACAATGTAGTACATCTATGAAAATATAGCCTTAGATTTTGCAGCTTTTATTCCTAAGGGATAGACTTGCGAGAACGGGATTTCTGAGACAAAGGCATATGTATTTCTAATTGTAACAGATGTTGTCAGATTGCTTTCCAAAAAACCTGCCTTAGTGCATATTTTCAACCAGAAATGTACTAAAGTCCCCACATCCCCTTTAGCAATAGGAATTACTTGGTGTCTTCCTAATTGCACATGAGTTTGAGTCTCTTTTCATCTATGTGTTGGCCATGTGGATTTGTTCTTCTGTGAATTGCCTACTCATGT
>JAQZBX010012382.1:0-41304 GCA_029593785.1 Cabassous unicinctus
CACCCTTGGATATACTTGTTCACATTTTTAATGGTAACCACTATATTCTCCCCTGTTTGAATCCTTGGAAATTTCTGGTCCCAATGTCTTGGGAAAGGCAGATTTGAGAGACCCCTGTCTCCAGTCCTTCCACTGGTATTATTAACTCTGCTTTCTCTCATGAATATCCAGGTGTAGACTAGACTGCTACTTGGTGGGAATCCTTAGCCCTTGGGGATGGATGCCCACTCCTTCAATCCAGCAGCCTGAGTCCTATTATCTCCAAGGAGTCAGGGAGTGAGGGACCTCCTAACTTGAGCATCAAGAATTCTGAATGCAGCAGATCATGAGAAGAAACCAGTTTTCCCTGAGACTTCAAAGACCTCAGTGAGTGTATACTGGAATTAGTGTTGTTCACCCAAAGTCTGTCAAACTCAAAATGGGAAATAAGCAATGCTCTGAAGTAAAGAAAAACGAAGTTGTATTTTAAAGCATTAGAAACAATTTGGTAATAATCCAATTAAATAAATAATGAAATTCTTGTGTAAAACTGCATAGTCACAGTTCAGATTAAATTGATCAGAAATAGCTTTCAAAGAAGTCTTTCTGTCTATTTGCTCAGTGTATATTTTCGTTTATCAGGATTGTAAATCATTTAACAAATGAAAATCCTTAAAAGAGCTCTATTCCAATTGCTGAAAGTTAAGTAAGTACTTATCTCCAGGCCAGGGAATTAAGAATCATAGTTTAGCCTCTAATTACCAAATTTAACCTTTTAACAAACTTAAAATGAGAGTAATTAATGATCCAATTGTAAAATTTTAGTAAGTCAAAGAAAAGTCCTTGAAAGCTATGGAAAGATCATTTCTCAAATATAATTAAAATAAATTAAACAATTATAATACATTCCAGAACCTAGCAATCACATGCTTTTAAGGTTATCCACAATTTTATAATTTTACTAAAGAAAAGTGGTTTTAGCTTCCTATGAAGGAAGTAAAAAGAACATTTCTTACATAAATGATAAGGGTTTCAATTTTATTTAGCTTTGGATAAATTGCATTTGAAGTAGTTAGAAAGTATATAAAAGTTAAGAGATCAATTTCAATATTATCAAACTCTCCTGTGCATTCAAACCAGACCTTCAATACCCTGCATGTTGCCTCTCCATTTGAGTTATAGGCAAGGTTGGTCACTTTATTGTTTCCCTAAAACAATAAAGGTGTCTACCACATCTGGACATGCTACTGAAGTGAATGAAGAGTATGTTGTAAATGTAGACTCCTGCAGCAGCCAGCAAAGGCTCGATATGGCCAGATGTGCAATGGACATTGCCTCTGTTCCATAGTGCTGAAGGGGGCTATGCACCAGGCCAGTGAAACACTGAAGTCTTCCTTCCTAGCCTCTTTCTAGGATCAATGTTGCTGCAGCAGTGTGGATGTGTGAAGGACATACCAAGTGGAGCAATAATTACCAGAGTGATGTGAGTTGAACTTAAACAGACACAACTGGTATTATGGCCTGCTTTCATGGAAAGGAAACATATATGGTATTGCAAACCTAGAGTTTAGATCTATTAACTGCAGCTCAAATATGAACTTGTGCGTTGATTAGTATTAAGTACTGTATGAATATGATATTTCATACAGTCTGATGAATATGATATTTCTTCTATTCTAGATCATATGCAGAAGGATATTGAGTATATTAAAAACCTTGGTAAACTTAACTCATTTTCAAAAAGTTAATGAAGATGGCTGTAAAATAAAAGAATTGTTCTCTTAAGTACTGTCTTTATTTTGCTTACCATGTGCTTATCTTATTATTGCCTATATTATCTTTGTGAGTTCATGTCTAGGCCAGTGCCTTTCCTCATAATTCTTAAGCATAACCACCACCATGGAATCAGGGATTGGCAATTTATACCACACCCAGCAGTTCCACCACAGTCTCTCCCTAGAGTTAGTCAGCGGCATAAAAGAACTCAAGAAGAATTCTGCTTCTTATGAACTTTGGGAGGACGCAGACTGTAAAGCCACTTGGCCTTTCTCACTCTTATGGTCCAGTATGTCATGGCTGGCCCCCTTTTTGAGCCTGCTTACCACCATATTCTTTATCCTTTTATTAGAACCATGTATCTTAAATTCTAACTTTATTTCTTCCAGAATCAATGCCTTCCAAAACAAGATATTAGTCACATGGGGACTTCATCCAATTCCAATCATGTTGCTGGACCCATCTGCTCTCAACCTCAATAGAATAGACAGAAGGTTTTACACCCTGTCAGGCAGGGCCTGCCCCGCTCCACAGCTAACCAGCAGAAAGCAGCCAAAGAAGAATGACCATCACCCTTCAGTTCCCCCTTAAGAATAAAGTTGTAAACTCTCTGAGGAGGAAGTCAAGGAAGGTTAGTATAAGGAAGATGAGGGAAGATATCCTGTCACAGCTGGGTCACAGAAGAGAACATAGCCAGCAAAGAACATGGCCGTGAAACCCTGCCCAGAAACCTCTGCCTCTGAGAAAGCCAAGAAGACCCCATCTAGATCCTGGCCACGAGGTCCCATTTAGGACTATTTCTAGGTCAAGGGGAAGCCCCAGACATCTCCAAACAAAAGGCTTCCTCATCGGGCCCCCGAGAGCTAAGAGACAGGGATTGGTAGGCAACCAATCAGAACAACAAACAGCTGTGGCCCCTCCCAAACATTAGGAAAGGAGAAGAGAAAAGGACCCTTTTTCTCCTTTTTTAGGAGGAAAGGTCTTGAAAGGCCCAACTTGGGGACCCACATGCATGACTCATCCTGTAGGATGCCCGCAATCCATGTCTCAGATTGTATACTTATTTCTTTTCTTGTTTCTTCATAAAATCTTTACTCCCTTGCATACCCTAAAAAATCATAGAATTTTTATACAATCATAATGAGCAAGCTGAGGAGGAAATCAAGGGAAAAAATTCCATTTACAATAATAACAAAAAGACTCAAATATCTAAGAATTAATTTAATCAGGAATGTAAAGGACCTGTATTCAGAAACCTACAAAACACTATTAAAAGAAATCCAAGAAGACCTAAACCAATGGAAGGACATTCTGTGTTTATGACTTGGAAACTAAACATCATGAAGATGTCAATTCTATCCAAATTGATTTATAGAGTCCATGCAATACCAATCAAAATCCTAAGAGTCTACTTTACAGAAACAGAAAAGTCAATTATCAAATTTATTTGGAAAGGAAAGGGGTCCAGAATGGTCAAAAACATGCTAGAAAAAGAGAAAGTTCAGAGAACTCACAACGCCTGTCCTTGAAGTATATTATAAAGCTACAGTGGTCAAAGACAGCATGGTATTGTCATAAAGATATACACATTGATCAATGGAATCAAACTGAGATTTCAGAAATAGACCCTCACCTCTATGGTCAACTAATTTTCAATAAGTCTACCAAGCCTAATTTTCTGGTATAGAACAATCTCTTCATTAAATGATGCTGGGAGAACTGGATATCCATAACCAAAAGAATGAAAGAGGACCGCTATCTCACTCCCTATATAAGAATCAACTCAAAATGGATCAAAGACCTAAACATAAGGGCCAGGATATTAAAACTCCTAGAAGATAATGAGATAATGTAGGGAACTATCTACAAGAACTTGTGGGGTCTCTTAAACCTTACACCCAAAAAACAAGCAATAAAAGAAAAAATAGATAAATGTTACTGCCTCAAAATTAAACACTCCTTCACCTCAAAGAACTTTGTGAAGTGGGTAATAAGGCAGCCTAAACAATGTGAGACAATAATCAGAAATCACACATCCAAAAAGGTTCTAATTTCCATGATATATAATAGATCCTATAAACTCAAAAATAAAAAGACAAATGAACCAATTAAGAAATGGGCAAAAGATCTGAATAGACATTTTTGTAAAGAAGAAATACTGATAGTGTATAAAAAATGCTCAGCACAATTGGCTATTAGGAAAATGCAAACCAAATCCAAAATGAGATCATTTCATACCTACTAGAATGACCACTCTTAACAAAACAGAAATGACCACTATTAACAAAACAGAAAACTGCAAGTGTTCCACATGATGGAATATTATTCAGCTGTAAGAAGAAATGATGTTGGGAAGCATATGACATATGACATATGACAACATGGATGAACCTGGAGGACTTTATGTTGACTGAAGCAAACTAGGCACAAAAGAGCAAATATTATATAACTTTGCTATTATGAAGTAAATATAATGAGCAAACTCATAGAGTTAATAGCTGGAACATAAGTCACCAGAAACTAGAAAAAAAATCTTATTTGAAACACAGGAACTTTGGTCATTCATGATTAAATACATCCATTCTTTAGAATATTCTACATATTCATAAGAGAAAACCAATATTCAATTTTGAAAATTTTTGTATTTATATAATTTAATCATTCTCCTAATATTTCATAAAAAATTCCTCAAATTTTTAGTACTTTAATACTTCCTTCTTATTTGCATTGTTGGTTTATTTCCTCTGCTCATTTTACTCTTGGGCTGTTCATTTTCTGTAAGGTTTCTTAACGTTATAAAGAAATCATTTCATATTCCTTCAGATAATATTTTTTTTTCTCTTCTCTTAGTGTTTCTAGGCATTGAGCGGGCTTTAAAAGGGGTTGGACTGCTGCGAGGAGCAGGGAAGCACTTTCTTCATCACAGTCATTTGGGGATGACCTGAGCTCATTATATTTTTCTTTTCCCTTATATTTCTCTGTTTCTGAGCAAACTATTTTATTTTAAAAGAAAAAAGGTTCAAGTAATCATACCAAAGGGAAACCCATGGTTTGCATATACATAGAAGGGTGCCAGTGTTGTGGGAAGGATTATCTGGATGTGCTACCCTTGTTTCCAATTGTGACCACACTATGTGGTTGTGAAAAGAACATCAACATAGGTGCAGCAGCCATGGTGTGCTGTCTGGGTTGATGTTTGATGTGGTCTGTCCAGTCTTCAGAGCAGGTGTACTTGGGCTCATGTTCCAAAATATGTGTCTTATAATGCAAAGACCACAATGTAAATCTATATTTACATATAAAGAATATATTTATTTATATTTGGGGGAATCCTTAGAAAAAATGTTAATAAATGAGAGGAGGCACATCATGTGGCCAAGAGACTCTCATTGTCCTGAAGTTTTAGCAGTAGCTGTGAGCCAATCTCATTCTTTTTTATATATTTTTTTTTACTTTTAAAGAAGGTTTAGATTACATAAATCTTACACAATAAATATTAGGGATTCCCATATGCCCCAACACCTCCCCCTCACATGAACAACATTTTTCATTAGTGTGGTACATTTGTTACAATTGAAGAACACATATTTAAGTATTGCTGCTAACCATGGACTACAGTTTACATTATAGTCTACACTTTGTCATGCAAAATTTTGAAAGTTATGACAAAATTTACAGTGGACTGTATCCATCACTGCAATGTCATGCAGGACAAATCCAATGTCCCCAAAATGCCCCCGTATTACACCTATTTTTACCTCTGCCATCCCTCAGAACCCCTATTGACCATTGTTTTTACATCAATATTGAGTTCTTCCTTTCCTGGAATAATAATTTCATAGTAAAATAATAAGATTCTACTTTAATCCATTATTCATTTCTCTATCTTGAGTATTTTGGGATGGTGATGTACACTCAGCATCTAAATGAGAAGGAGCTTAGATCCCATGGGGCAGATGGATGGAATTATCTTGCTTGCAGTTGAAGATACTCTGTTCCTTGGGATGGGCATTGTCCATCATTATCTCCTTGTTACTTGTCCTGGGTGAGTCCAAAGAACTGGAGAGTAGGAGCTGCAACTCTGCTGAAATTCAGGGCTCAACTGACACATGGATGGAACAAAGATTTAAGTCTCAGGGACATATATTTATGAAATACATTGCTAATTAGAGATTCAAATAAAAGGAGCAGAAGAGCCATTTGTTGAGAACCTATAAATGAATCTAACTTTGTAATACTGGGCAGCATAAATTCCAAAGTAAGGCACAATGCCACGTTGCTGAATTCCTAAGCTGTCTGCCCTGCTTATAGTTTCTGATGTTTCTAAAACTCTCAGAAGTTCCACTATTTGAGCCATTGTTTACTGTGTCACTCAATGAGAACCTGCTGAGATTTGCAAAAGCATAACCTCTGGAAAGACCTCCTGACCCAGTTTGAAATCTCTTAGCCATAAAAACTCATTTGTATTTACCATTCCTAGCTCATCTCATTCTTATCTCTTTTCTAGTCATCTTATCACTTTCCCTCCTGTTCTCTCCCTTGACCACACTGGTTTCCTTGTTGGCCTTGAACATTGGACTCCATCCCTTTACTTAGGGCATTTTTCTTTGATATTATCTAAGGTATTCACACTTCCCCAAGTTTCCATGTGACTTCCAAGTTCTCATTGAGAGGTCTGTGTTAAAATGACCACTTGTCTTCAGGACCAGCTTGAACACTAGATAAAAATAGCAACTCCATTTAACTGTCTTCTTTTTTTCCACCTCCTTTCCTAAGAATATTACCATCTGACATGTTATATGATTATATTTTATTTACTTACATTCTTTCTCCATCATCAGAATGTAGGGTCTATTTGTTGCAGTCTTCCTATTGTCTTGACATTGCCTGGTATATAATCAGCACTCAAAATATACCCCTAGTGAATGAACAGATATTTCACTAAAAATGTAGAATTCACAAGTGCTTGAAGAAAAAGTCAAGAAAGGGTCAGGAAATCCTACTCAGAATTGGTACTATAAGTTCTCTAATGGACCAGATGCATAAAAACATATAGAAATTAAAATCTTGACTAAAAAATAGAAATTATATTATCTTTTGTTTACAGAGCAGATTTAAATATTTCTTTAAACACAAGGTAGGAAATGTCCTCACCAAGAAGAAGCCCATAGTGTACATGTCTATGGGAGGCTTCCCAGCTAGGATTTCTGGGTACAATTAATAAATATTTTGGGAAAAGACAATCTTCTGGTGTCTTTTTGAATTGTATTTACTCCTGTTCTAAGCAGTGTAACTGGGGATGAGAAGGGAATGATATTATTATGGCCCTAAGAAGTCCTGTGGTGCTCTGTGTGTTTCTGGTTTTGTGTCTGTGTAGGATGCCTTTGTCCTTTGAGCATGTGTTTACCTGTGTGAGTTGTGTGAATATATGTTGTATGTGGGTATGTGTTTGGGGAGGTGAGTCAGTACTCAGAGTAGGGTGACCTGGACACAAATGCTCCAAAAGAAGTATAGTATAATGCAGAGTTCAGAAATCAAGCATTCATATGGATATAAGGATGGGGTCCATTTAAGTTCATTGGAAGTGATAAACCTTAAATAATAAAGTACAAGAGGTATGACATGTTGACAAGGGACTCCCTTGGACCTGAAGTTGCATTAACATTTCATTGACCCCGACTCTCACCACTCTCCTTGAAATTTGTTTTGCCTCAATGGCTTCCTTGTTCCCTTCAATAAGTGCAATATGACTCTTCTTCAGAAACTTTGCACTGGCTGGTATATAAATGGGATTGTGGCTGAAAGGGGTAGTCTAGGGATGTAAATGTGAGTTGAAAGAAATCTGGGAATAATCTAGGGACTGTAAAACATAGTCCCTGGAAGTGGATGAGGATAGTGCTAATAATACAAATTCAAGAATGTACTTCTATGTGATAGAACAAATGTACATCACTTACAATATGATAAGAATATGGAGCTGCATAGGAAAATACAATTAATGTAAATTAAGAGCTATATTTAAGAGCAATAATTTAATATTCTCACATCAATTTTAATGAAGGTAATGTGTGAATAATAGGGTGTATGCAAAAGTATACACATGTACACTATAGACCACAGTTATTGGTAATAGTCTGATGATATTCTCTCACAGTCTATAACAATGTTCCACAACAATATAATATATTAGTGACAGGTTGATGTAAAGGAATTCTGCACATACTGGATGCCTGTTGTGTATTTTCACAGGTTCTCTAACGAAAATAAATATAGATAACTAAAAAAAAAAATACTTTGCACTGACTGTTCCCTCTGTTTCACACACAGGTCCAGAGAACTCCTGGCTTCTACCACATCACCTTTGAAACTTCAATTCAACTATTCTCTTTCCTGATGGACTTGTGTGAACCACAGGAAATATAGCACCCCTTATTATTTCTCTTCTTCTGAAAGAGTTCTCTAGAACCTTCAGCAGCCCTTCTATTTGAGGCAATATTTACTCGGCATTCAATGAGATCCTGCAGAGAAGTATGCAAGCATGATCTCTGGAATGACATCTCAACTCACTTTGAAATTTCTTACCCATAAAAACTCATTTGTATTTAACATTTACCCCTTACGGTCAAGGTCTTTTTCCAGGTGCATTGCTAGTTAGTACTTGGTAAAAAATCCTTTGGTGTCAGGGAGTCTTATCCCTGGAGTCATGTCCCATGCCAGGGGTAAACTAGTGTGTTTATATGTTGATTTTTGCTTCAATAGAGGCCACATTTGAGCAACAAGGAGACCCTCATGAGGTAACTCTAAGGCAACATATAATAATAAGCTGTTTCAATTTCAAAAGAAAAGTTTTGTAAGTAAATCATCAATATCAAAGGCCTGGCACAATGGTTCATCTTCCTTCACTAGGAACTGCCACTGTACTCAGGGGATGCTTGCTATCCCATTAGAGAATGTAGCAAAAACCCCCAGGATGGGAATTCAGAATTCTTTCATTTATTGTCTGGATCTCCACCCACCATGACAATGTCCCATGAACACTTGAACACATTCATATGCCTTAGAGGCTTGCCCCAGATGAGCCTATTCCCATGCATTCCTCCATCACTGACACCCCATAACATTTATCTCTCCCTGCCAAAGTTATGACCCTTCTGTGATTCAAAACCTCTCCAAAGATGTAGCTAAGAAATAACCAAATAAAAATAATATGAAAATGAAACAATAATGATATATTTTAAAGTATACAAACTTCAAAAATTAAAAAAATTTTAAAATAAAAAAAAACTTTAGCTGTTATGTCTTTCATCACTATAATATTTGTTGTCTTATATGTACAGTGATATTTTATTCCATATATTCCCCCAGGATCTTTTTTTTTCCATTTTATCTTCAAAGAAGGTTTAGGTTAAAGAAAAGTCACATAGAGAATATAGGAGATTCTCATATACTCAACACCCTCCCCCTTTATCCCTGTACTCTACTAACATTTACATGGGTTTGGTACATTTCTTACAATTGATATACAAATATTGAATCATTGCTGCTAACCATGGTAAATGGTTTACATTATGATTTACATTTTGGACCATAACTTTTATAGATTTTGACAAAATATAAAGTGCCCTGTATCCATTATTGCCAGATCATGCAGAACAATTCTAATGACCTAAAAATGTCACATGTTCCACCTCTTCTGTTTTTCACTCACCCTTTCCTCAGGACCTGTGATAACCATAAAGTTACAGTTTTTGAAGGATAAGACTCATAGCTACTTGCAATAATATTTAGGGCCTCGCATATTGGTCTGTTTTCTTTTTTGAAGCACTGCCTGTTTTCTCCAAAGACAATTTTACTTCTGTTTGAGAACATAGCATGGCTTCAGAGGAACGGAGTTCAATATTTTTTTGTTTATTGTGTGTGTCCCACCCATTGACAAAATGCAATATGACAATAAGAATATTTACATATTCCATATAAATCTGCCCTAGGTGTACCTTGTGCTGTATGCCCTCCACATCCAACATCCCACACCAATAATCATCCATTGTGATGTTTGCCAAAATAGCATTCCCAACATTGTAATTTTAACCACAGACTTGCAATCCCCAGAGTTCTCCTGCTTCATCCTCTGGCCCACCCCCAGTTCCATGGATAAGTCTAACCCAAACCCTACCCTCTTTCCGCTCACATACGCACACTGCATACCCAATAGCATGACTGCACTAGGGTTAGGCCCATCTACTACACAAGCAAAGTCTTCCAACTAATAGATTTTGTGCATATGGGCATTGGGTTACAACCATTACTCCTTTTCTCTCTCCTGTAAACATATCTTCCAGACAAGAGCTCTGTGAGTCTGCTTAATTTGCTTAAATCATATCAGTGAGGTCATCTAATATTTGTCCTTCATGGTCTGGTTTACTTCACTCAACATAAGGTCCTCAAGATTCATCCATGTTATCCCATGTGTTAAAACTGCATTCCTTCTGACAGCTAATATTCCGTTTTATGTACTTACCACAATTTGCTCATCCATTGACCTGATGATTGATGTTTGGGTTCCATCCAACTTTTGGCAATGGTGAATACTGTGACTATGAACATTGGTGTGTGTTTTTCTATTTGTGTCCCTGCTTTCAATTATTCTGGATATATAACCAGACATGGGATTGCTGCATTATATGACTGTAATATAGTTAGCTTCCTGAGTAACCACCAAACTGTCCTCCACAATGGCTGAACCATTCTACATTCCCACCAGCAGTGGATGATGTTTCCCATTCCTCTACATCCTCTCCAAAATTTGTAGTCCTCTGTTTTTTTTAACAACCTTGAGTCTAATGGGTGTAAGATGATATCTCATTGTAGTTGTGACTTGCAATTCCCTAATAGCTGGTGATGTTGAGTATCTTTTTATGTGCATTTTAGACATTTGTGTTTCTTCTTTGAAGAAGTGTCTATTCAACTCTCTTGAACATTTTTAAATGGGCTGTTTGTCTTTTTATTTTCGAGATGTAGGATTTCTTTATATATGCTGAATATGATGCCCCTGTCAGATAGATGTTTACCAAGCATATCCTGCCATTGAGTGACTGCCGTTTCACATTCTTGACAAATTCCTTTGAAGTACAAAAGTTTCTTTTTTTATTTTGAGGAGGTCCCATTTATCTTGTTCTTTAAATTTTGTAACTCATGTTTTGGGTGTAAAGTTTATGAAACTATTTCCTACTACAAGATCATTTAGATGCTTCCCTACATTATCTTTCAGGAGTTTTATGGTCTTGACTCTTATATTTATGTCTTTGATCCATTTTGAGTTAATAATTCTATAGTGCATGAAATGGTGATCCTCTCCAATTTTTCTGGATATGAACACTGAGATCTCCAAGCAAAATTTGTGGAAGATGCCATTCTCTCCCAGTTGAGTGGACTTGGTAGCCTTTTCAAATATGAATTGACCATTTGTGATAATCAGGGTAGGCTAAACATTTGCTATATTAGAAACCATGCATGTGTCCCCAGATCTACTTTTTCTCACTAGGCCTGGTTTTTAGAATGCCGGTGATAAACCAAGAAAAAAATATATATGAATTGACCAGGGTAGCAGTTTGATATTGCTTATGAATTCCAAAAGTAGATACTGGATATTATTTGTAAACTGGTCTGCTGCTCTGGCCATATTAGATTATATTGGATTCAGAGGTTTCACTTTTACTTGTTTAAATAATGATTAATGCTTTGATTAGGTCATGTCAGTGGGACATTGACCTTGGTGGGTGGGGACTTATTGAGAAACTTCATCACAGAGAAGAGAGGTTGGACTTTTGATCTGGAGACTGGCAAGTAAACAAATGGGAGAGAGCAGAGCAGTGAGCCCAGATAGAATTGAGCCCTAGGAGAGATACAAGACTTATCCCAGTCTATGGCTGATATTGGATGGAGCTGAGACCATGGAGCCTTAAGAGGAACAGGAAGGCTGAACATTGGTGGCCATCTTGCTTTAATATTAGGCAACAGACTTCGGTGAGGTAAGTAAAGTACACTTTATGGCCTGGTAACTGTAAGCTTCTACCACAAATAAATATCCTTTATAAAAACCAACAGATTTCTTAAATTTTGCATCAGCACCCCTTTGGCTGACTAATACAGAATTTGGTACCCAAGAGTGGGGAAGTGCTTTTGCAATTACCAAAATGCTGGGATGGTTTTATAAATGGGTAATGGGTATTTTTTGGAAGAATTGTGAGATGCTTGATAGAAAGGTCTATATTGCTTTGCAAAGACTGTTGAAAGGACTATGAATTCTAGAGAGACTTTATATGATTCCTTAGAAGTAAGTGAGGAAATTATTATTGGAAACTGGAGGAAAGGCAATCTCTCTTTTAAAATTACAGGGAACTTAGCAAGATTTACTCATGATGTTATATGGAAAGAAGAATTTGAAAATAATAAGCCTTGGCATTTAGCTGAAGAATTTTCCAATGTAAACTCAGAGAAGGCAGCTTGGCATCCCCTCACAGTTTATAGCAAAATGCTAGAAGAGACAGATAAGCTGAGGACTGAATTATTGGGCATTAAGAAAGCAGAAACTGATTCTGGAAATTCCAAGCCTCTGCAAATCAAGCACCCAGAAGATAGTGCTCCATTTGAGAACTTAACTAAACTTGGAACTAGTAAATCAGTATTGAAGATAGAGTTATCTAGGAATGACTTGTGCAAAGTTTTACTGTCTGTTATCTTGGAGCACTGCTTCCTGCATGCTAAACCCACAAGCTTTTGAGAGAGCTGTATGAACAAAATGACTGTTAACTTGGACTAAAAGCGACATGGAAGGGAGAGATTGAAGGGGAAATGACTTCAAGAGGAAAACCATCAAAACTAAGATCTGGAATTAAGACAGCTCTTTGGGCCAAGAGAGGAAACTCACTCATGTGTACATAGAGGGTGAGTTTGCCCCAGCAGTTGAAGAGGGTTGATGTCCACTCCTCATGCTCAAGGAGAGTTTTGCCACACCCAGGGTATAAGGGGTGTTGAGATTGATGCTCCATAATTCTGACAGGGGCAGGCCTGTCCCCCATTAATTGAGGATGACCAAGTCACCAGTTCATTGCTCTGAGAGGGTTGGGCCTTTACACCAAATGTTAGGGAGGATGTTGTCTTCACTTCACTGTACTAGGGGGCTTAAGATTCTAGCCCAAAGATTGGGTATGTGTGGCCATTACTGCCATGCTCTTGGAGGATGTGGTCTGGAGCTTGGTCAGCACCCAGATGCTTGATGAGGGTGGAACCAAGAAAATGACCATTGGACAAAACTGTGGAAAGGGTGGGTCCTCATGAGGCCCCAGGGAGACAAAATCATCATCTTAAGAATGACTCCTAGACTTTGAAATGAATACCTTGCAAGTTTACTGAACTGTAGCAGACCCATGACTCATATTTCCCTCCCAATTTCTCCTTCTTGTAATGAAAATGTTCATCCTTTGTCTGTCCATTTGTGTATTGGAAGCAGAAAAATTGTTTTTTAAGTTTCAGAGGTCGGCAACCAGAAAAGGTCTTTGCTCCAAGACAAACTGTATTCCTTTAAATTGATTGTGATATGATTTTGTATTTGCATTTTTACTGATTTAAAGCTTATGGAATATTGTAATATACTTTTGGAGTTCAGAGCATTTAGTGTAGCAGTTTGATATTGTTTATGAATTCCAAAAATAGATATTTGATTATGTTGGTAAACATTTCTGCTTCTCTGGGCATATTAGAATATATGAGATTGAGAAGTTTCACTTTTACTTGATTAAATAATGACTAAGACTTTGATTGGGTCATGTCAGTAGGACATTGAGTCCCTGCCCCCTTGGTGCATGTGGACTCACAGAGAAACTGCACCACAGAGAAGGGAGGTGGAGTTTTGAGCTTGAGCTTGGGAAATAAACATATGGGAGAGAGCAGAGCAGCTGAGACCAGAGAAAAATGATTTCCAGAATAGAGATAAGACTTATCCCAGCCACAGCTGATATTGGAAGAAGCCGGGGCCATGGAGCTTTAAAAGGAAGAGGAAGGCTTAACATGGGCAGCCATCTTGCTCCAAAATGTGGCAACAGACTTTGGTGTGGGAAGTACTTTATGCTTTATGGCCTGGTAACTGTAAGCTTCTACTCCAAATAAATGCACTTTATAAAAGCCAACAGATTTCTGGTATTTTGAATCAGCACCCTTCTGGCTGACTAATTCACCATAAATGGGAGGATCTATGTCGCAACTCTAAGTTCTATTCCCTTGGTCAGCATGTATATCCTTGTGCCAATACCATGCAGTTTTGACCACTGTAGCTATCCTAGTATGTATTTTTTTTTTTTTTACTGGGAGGTCCCGGGAATCGAACCCAGGTCCCTCCATATGGGAGATGGATGCCCAACCATTTGAGCCACATCCACACCCCCCCTATTTTGTTTTAGTGTCAGGTAGTATGATTCATCCAATTTCATTTTTCTTTTCAATTATGTCTTTAGCTATTAAAGGCCCCTTATTCTTCCAAATAAATTTCATAGCTAGCTTTTCCAATTGAGTAAAAAATGCAGTGGTAGTAATTTATTGGGATTGTATTATACCTGTAAATCAGTTTGAGGATAGATATCTTAATGATTTTTAAGCGTCCTATTCATGAACAGGGACCATTCTTCCATTTATTTAGATCTTCTCTGCAATTCTTTAAGAATGTTCTGTAGTTTTCTTTTTTGCCAATATGTTTGTTTGTTAGTTTATTTTAGAGAAACTTTAGATTGCATGAAAATATAGGGGATTTCCATAAGCCCCACTCTGTCTTCTCCCACACTTTCCTCCATTAACATCATTCATTAGTGTGGTATATTTGTAACAATTGATGAACTCATAATGAAGCACTGCCACTAACTGAGGATTATAGATTACATTTTATTTTACTCTCCATCCTGCACAATTTTGTAAGTTATGGCAATTATGTAATTGCCTGTATCTGTAATTTCAATCTCATACAGGAAAATACCAATGTCCTGAAGAAACCCCCATATTACACACATATTTCCCTCTCACTCCCCTCAGAACTTCCATTGACCACTGTCTCCACATCAATGAAAAGAGTTCTTATATTGCTAGAATAACAATAAGTCTATAGCAGAATAATAGTAAGCCTACTTTAGTCCATTGTTCATTCAGAATCTTGAGGATTTGGGGATGGTGATGCCACTCTGCCTCTAATTGAGATGGGGCTAAGATCCCATGGGGCTGATGGATGGAACTATCTTGCTTGCAGTTGCAGACACTCTGTTCCTTGGGGTGGGCATTTTCCATCATCATCACCTTGTTATTGTTGTCCTTGTTAGTTGTCCTGGGTGAGTCCATTGAACCAGATGGTAGATGTTGCAACTCTGCTGGTATTGAGGGGCAACTGGCATATGGATGGAACAAAGAATTAAGTCTCTTGGAAATACACCTATCAAGTATAGTACTAACTATAGATTCAAAGAGAAGAGGCAGAAGAACCATGTGTAGTGATAACACAAATAATTCCAGCTCTGGCACACTGGGAAGCATAAATTCCAAGGTAAGGTCCATTGGCAAGGTACTAAGCTCCTGTGCTCTTTGCTCTGCCTACAGTGTCTGCAAGTCTCTAGAGCTCTCAGGAGCCCCACTTTTGGAGACAATATTTACTGTGGTTGTCAATATTATCCTGCTGATATATGCATAAGCAAAACCTCTGGAATGAACTCCTGATTCACTTTTAAAACTCTTAGCCTAAGAACACATTTGTGTTTACCATTTCTCCCTTATGGCCAAGGTCTTTTTCAGGTGCATTGGTAGTTGGCACTTAGTAATTATCCTTTGGTACCAGGGAAGCTCAATGCTGGAAATCATTTCCCATGCTAGGGGCAAGGTAGTGCATTTATACTTGTATGGCTTAGAGAGAGGGAAGGTTTGAGCAACAAGGAGACTCTCAGGAAGTAATCCTTAGGCAATATATAATACTAGGCTAATTTTCAATTTCAAAAGAAAAGGTTCATGAATACAATCATCAGTATCAAGGGTCTGGTGCTATGATCCATGCTCCTTCACTAGGTATTGCCCCTGAACTTGTTTGATGTCTTATTAGAGAATGTAGCAGAACTGCCCAGGATGAGATTTTGATACTCTTTCAGTTATTGTCTGCATCACCACCTACCATGACAATCCACCATGAACACTTGAACACATTCATATGCCTTAGAGGCATGCTGCAGATGAATCCCTGCCATTCATCCCGCCATCAACAACACCACATGCCAACGGTCCTCCCATGCCAAGTTGTGACCTTTCTGTGATCAAAAACCTCTCCAAAGATGCAGCCAAGAAAATAACCAAATAAAAATAAGAAAATGAAAAATGATAGTTTAAAAAATAACTTAAAATACAAATTCATTTAAAATGTAAAAAATAAAAAAATTAAATAACAAAAAATCTTCTTTTAGACATGACTTTCATCACTATAAGGTCTGTTACCTTGTATGTACAGTGATATTTTCTTCTGTATATTCCCCTTGTCTTTTTTTTTTTTTCATTTTATCTTCAGAGAAGCTTTAGGTTACTGAAAAGTCACATAGAGAATAGAGGGGATTCCCTTATACTCAACACCCTCCTCCTTTTCCCCACTCTATTAATAACATTTTACATGCACATGGTACATTTGTTTCAAGTGATGTACAAATATTGAAACCTTGCTACTAACTTTGGTTGGTAGTTTGCATTATGAATTACATTTCAGATTGTATACTTTTATAAATTTTGATGAAATTAAAAATTATCTGTATCCATTTTTGCGAGATCATACAGAACAATTCTATTGCCTTAAAAATGGCCTATGTTCCATCTATTCTATTCTTCCCTCCCCATCACCGTGGGACCTATGGTAAACACTAAATTTAACTTTTTGGAGAATAAGATTCATAATTATTGCAATAATATTGATGGCTTGATATATTGGTCTTTTTTCTTTTATTAGGCACAGACTATGTTCTCAAGAGGCGCCTGGTCTTTATTTGAGGACATAGCACAACACCACATGATGTGATTTTAATATTTTCTTATTTATTGTGTGGGTCTCCAGCCTGAACAGTTACAAACTCCAGGGAAGACTGCACCAGGTGCACCCTATCATGTATGCTCCACCCCACATCCAAAACCCTACACTAATACTCCTGCCCTGCCATATTTTCAAAAAAATTATTCCCAATATTCTAGTTTTAACCACACATCTGCAAATCTCCAGAGTTCACTTATGCTTTCCCTTGACATTTCCAGCCATTTCCATGGATAGTTCAACCCAACTGCCCACTTACCCTCCTCACAGTCCAGCACCACCAAACTCTATAGCATCACTGCACCACCATCATGCTCATTCACTCCACAGCTACACATTTCCACTTTATCATAGATATTACCCATATTGCCATTGGCTCACAAACCTCTTCAGCATTTCTGTCTTTGGTAAACCTATTTTCCAGATTCTACCTCTGTGTGTCTGCTCAATTTGCTTACATCATATCAATGAGGTCATGTTGTATTTGTCCCTCACTGCCTGGCTTACTTCATTCAACATAAGGTATTCAAAAATCATCCATGTTAACCCATGTGTTAACAATTCATTCCTTCTTACAGCTGAGCAATATTCCTTTGTATGTATATAACACAATTTGCTTATCCATTCATCTGTTGATGGACATTTGGGTTGATTCCAACTTTTGGAAATGGTGAATAATGCTGCTTTAAACATTGGGGTATTTCTTTTCATGTCCCTGCTTTCAATCTTCTGGATACATACCAAGCAGCAAGACTGCTGGATCATATGGCAGTTCTATAATTAGCTTCCTGAGGAATCATCAAACTGTCCTCCACAATGGCTACACTTTTTTCATTCCCACCAGCAGTAGTTTAGTGTTACCTTTCTTCCACATCCTCTCCAACACTTGTAGTCCTCTGTTATTTTTAATAGCCACAAGTCTAATGGTATTAAGATGACCTCACATTGTAGTTTTGATACACATTTCCGTATCTGCAAGTGATGATATGAATCTTTTCATGTGCTTTTTAGCCATTTGTATTTCTTCTTTGGATAAGTGTCTATTGAAATCACTTGTCCATTTTTTTTTAATTGGTTGTTTGTCTTTTCATTTTTGAGATGTTGAATTTCTTTATATAAACTGCATATTAGACACGTATCGGATAGATGGTTACCAAATATTTTCTCCCATTGAGTAGGTTACCTCTACACATTTTGAAAAACTGTTTTGAAATGCAAACTTTTTAATTTTGAGGAGGTCCAATTTATCTTTTATTTTATTTTATTGCTCATGCTTTGGGTGTAAATTTATGAAATCATTCGCTACTACACGATTTTGTAGATGCTTTCCTATATTACCTTCCAGAAGATTTATGGTCTGGGCTCTTATATTTACAGCTTTCCTCCATATTGAATCATTTTTGGTATAGGCCGTGATATGGTGATCCTCCCCCATTCTTTTGGATATGTCTATCCAGTTTTCTAAGCACCATTTGTTGAAGAAACCATTCTTTCCCAATTGAGTGGGCTTGGTGGACTTGCTGAAAATCAGTTGACCATATATGTGAGGATCTATATAAGAACACTCCATTCCATTCCATTGGTCAGTATGTCTATACTTGTGCCAATAACATGCAATTTTGACAAACTTAGCTTTGTGGTATGCTTTAAAGTCAGGTATTGTGATTCCTCCAGTTTCATTTTTCTTTTTCAATATTTCTTTGGATTTTTGGGACAATTTGCCCTCCAAATATATTTCATACTCAGGTTTTTCAATTCAGTAAAAAATGTAGTGGTAATTTTTAATGAGATTGCATTAAATCTGTAAATCACTTTGGGTAGGATAGACAACATAATGATGTTTAGTCTTTCTATCCATTAGCACGGAATATTCTTCCATTTATTAAGGTCTTCTCTGATTTATTTTAGCATTGTTGTTTAGTTTTCTGGGTACAAGTCATTTACACCTTTATTTAAATTTATTCCTAAATATTTGATTCTTTTAATTGCTGTTGTAAACGGAATTCTTTTCGTGATTTCCTCCTCCATTTCCTCATTATTACTATAAAGAAATGCTACTGATTTTTGCACATTGACTTTATAACTTTCCACTTTTCTTGGCTCATTTACAAGCTCTAGAAACTTTGTAGATTTCTTAGGGCTTTCAATGTATAGGATCATGTCATCTACGAAAATGTAATTTTTATTTCTTCCTTTCCAATTTGTATGCATTTTATGTCTTTTGCTTGCCTAAGTGCTCAAGCAAGTACTTCCAACAAAATGTTAAAAAAGAGCGGTGACACTGAGAATCCTTGTCTTGTTCCTGAATTTAGAGGGAAAGCTTTACGATTTCACCATTAAATTTGATGATATCTCTGGTTTTTTTGTTTTGTTTTGTTTTGTTTTGTTATTTTTCATATATAGCCTTTATCATGTTGAGGAAGATTCCTTCTATTCATATCATTTGAAGTGTTTTTATCAGGAAAGGGTGCTGTATTATGTCAAATGCTTTTTCTGCATGTATAGAGATGATCATGTGGGGGTTTTTTCCTTTCAATCTGTTTATGTGATGTATTATATTGATTGATTTTCTTATGTTCAACCATCCTTGCATACCATGGATGAAACCTATTTGGCCATGGTATATAATTCATTTGATGTGTTGTTGAATACAATTAGCAATTATTTTGCTGAGGATTTTACCAGCTAGTTTCATTAGTGAGATTGGTCTGTAATTTTCCTTTCTTGTGGCATCTTTGTTTGGATTTGGTATTAGGGTAATGTTGGCAACATAAAATGAGTTATGTAATGTTCCTTCTACTTCTATTTTTTGGAAGAGTTTAAGCAAGACTGGTGTTAGTTCTTTTGGGAATATTTGTTAGAAACCACCTATGAAGCCAACTGGTCCTTGTTTCTTCTTAGTTGGGATGTTTTGAGGACTAATTCAATATCATTATTTGTCATTGTTCTGTTGAATATATCAATTTATTCTTTCATCTGCATAGGCTCTTTGCGTGTTTCTAGGAATTTGCCCATTTCATCTAAGTTATCCATCTTATTGGCATACCATATTTCAAATTATCCTCTTATAATACCTTCATTTTTGTGGGTTCAGTTGTGTTATCCCTTTCCTCATTTTTCATTTGTATATTTTTATCTAATTTCAATTTTTCTTTGTTAGTCTAGCTAAAGGTTTTTCAGTTTTAATAATCTTCTCATTTGAAGATGTTTTTTGTTTTGTTTATTTTTTCTAGAGCTCTCTTATTTTCATTTTCACTTAGGTCTGCTCTCATCTTTATTTCCTTCTATCTACTTGCTTTGAGATTGCTTTGTTTTTCTTTTTCTAGTTCCTGTAGGGGTGTACTTAGGTGTTTGATTTTAACACTTTCTTCTTTATTTAATATAGGCATTTGTGGCTATAAATTTCCCCTTCAGAAGTGATTTTGCTACGTTCACTAAGTTTTGATAAGTTGTGTTGTCATTTTCCTTCTTTTAGGGTACTTACTGCTTTCTTTTGCAATTTCCCACTTGTCTCACTGATTATCTATTTGTGTGTTATGTAACTTCCATATCTTTGTGCATAATCTGGTTCTCTGCCCCTTACTGATTTCCAGCTTCATTCCATTGTGGTAAAAGAATTTACTTTATATAATTTCAATCATTTTAATTCATTGAGTGCTTTCCTGTGACCTAGTATGTGGTCTTTACTGGAGAATGATCCATGTGCACTTGAGAAAAATATTTAATCAGCTGTATTTGGGTGTTATGTTCTGTATTTGTATAGTAGGTCTAGATCCTCTAATATATTATTCAAAGTCTCTCTTTCTTTACTGATTCTCTGCTGAAATGTTCTGTCTATTGGTGATAATGGCGTATTAAAGTCCCTCACTATAGTTGTAAAGGCATCTATTTCTCCACTTAGTTTTCTGGTGTTTGCCTCATGTATTTTGAAGTGCCCTGGTTAGATGCATAAATGTTTACCATTGTTCTTTATTCCTGATAGTTTACTTCTTTATTAATTAATAGTATTCTCCTTTGTCTCTTACAATAATTTTCCATTTAACCTCTATTTTGTCCAATATTATTATAACTACTCCTGACATTTTTGGTTGCTTTCATGTAAAATTGTTTTGCAAGCATTCACTTTCAACTCCTTGCATCCCTGTGTCTAAGGTGATTTTCTTTAGACAAGAAATAAATGGGTCATATTTCCTTATTCATTCTGCCAATCTGTGTCTCTTGATTGGAGAGTTTTATCCATTAACATTGAAGTTTATTACTGCCAAAGAATTACGTACATTTAGTCATATTGAGCATATGTGTGTCATATGCTGGTTTTAATTCTCTTTTTATCTTTTTACACAAACTAATCCAATAATCTTCTTCCCTATACTCTCCTCCAATGCTCACTCTACTGGTTTTTCATTTCAACTTGCAGATCTCCCTTATTAGTTTTTGAAAGGCCATTTTCTTTTTGTCAAACTCTCTTAATTTTCATTTATCTGTGAATATTTTGAACTCTCCCTCAATTTTTTTTCTTTTTATCCATTCTCTCTCTTTTTTATTTTATTTTTTTATTTTTAAAGAAGATTTAGATTACATAAATGTTACATTAAAAATATAGGGTATTCCCATATGCCCCACCCCCCACACTTCACAGTTAACATCTTTCATTAGTGTGTTAAATCTGTTACAATTGATGAACACATATTGCAGAACTGCTACTAACCATGGACTAAAGTGTTCATCATAACTTGCACTCTATCCTGCGCAATTTTGTAGGTTATGACAAAATATATAATGACCTCTGTCTGTCATTGCACAGTCATGCAGGACAATTCCAATGTCCTGAAAGTGTCCCCATATTAACACCTATTCTTCTCTCTTCTTCCCCTTAAAACCTCTGATGGCCACTGTCTTTATATGGATGATAGTAGTTATTCCATTGCTAGAATAATAATAAGTCTATAATGGAATAAAATATAAGTAAACTTTAGCCTATTTTTCATGACCCAATCTTGAGGATTTGGTGATGGTGATGCCCATTCTGTTTCTAATTGAGATGGGGCTTAGGTCCCATGGGGCAGATGGGTGGAACTGACTTGCTTGCAGCTGCAGACACTCTCTGTTCCTTGAGATGGGCTTTGTCCATCATCATCTCCTTGTTAGTTGTCCTGGGTGAATCCAATGAACTGGAGAGTGGGTGTTCCTATGAGAAGAGTATTTTTTTTAATTATTTTTAAAAGATATTTAGATTACATAAATGTTACACAAAAATTATAAGGATTCCCATTTGTCCCAACTCCCATACCTCCCACAACCTCCCACATAAATATCTTCATTAGTGTAGCAAATCAGCTGCAATGGATATACACATCCTGAGGCTCTGCCACTGAGCTTGGACCATAGTTCATATTGTGGAAAACACTTTCTCCCAAACAATTCTGGGTGTTATATGCTGATGTAAAATGGCCTATATCTGTCATTGCAATGTCACTCAGGATAATTACCAAGTCCCAAAAGAGCCCCTGTGTTATAACTGCTTTTCCCTTTCCCTGCCCCCAAAGCATCCAGTGGCCATTGGCTCCACATTAATGTAATTTATTCCACTGCTTGAATCACGATATGTTTATAACAGAATACCAGTAAGTCCACTCTAGTCCATAACTCTTACCTCAACCGTGAGGAGTCTGGGATGGTCATGTCCACTCCACCTCCAAGTGAGAGGGGCTTATATCGCATGGATAAGATGGATGGGATTATCCTGTCTGCAGCTGCAGACTCTCTTCATTCCTTGGGATGGCCTTTGTCCATCATCATCTCCCTACCAGGTGTCCTGGTTGAATCCATTTAGCTGTAGAATAGGAGTTGCAGCTGCACTGAGATTCTGGGCCCATCTGGCACATGGGAAGGTCAAAGATTCCAGTCTCTGGAAGTACAAGTACAAACTCCAGCACCACATATAGGTTTGAATAAAAGGGACTGATGAGCCATTTTCAGGGAAGACATATTTGAGTCCAACTCTATCACTCTCAGGAGCACAGATTCCAAAATAGGGCCCACTGATAGACACCAAACTCTGGAGCTATCGATCCTGATATAGGACCACAGTGTCTTCAGAGCCACAGGAACCCCTCTAATTGGGGTGATATCCACATTGTAAACCTATGAGGTCCTACTGAGATGTGCATAAGCGTTACCTCTGGGGTGACCTACCTACTCACTTTGAAGTCTCTTAGCCATATGAAATCATTTGTCTTTACCTTTTCCCCCTTTTATTCAAGGTCTATTTTGAGTCATATTGCCAGTGTGCACTAAGTAATAATCTATTGTTGCCAGGGAGGCTCATCCCAAGGAGTCATGTCCCATGAAGGTAATGCATTCATATGCTGAGTTTGGCTTAGAGAAAGGACACATTTTAGCAACAAGGAGGCTTTCAGGAAGCAACCCTTAGGCATCCCCATAACAGTAGGCTAAATTTCAATTTCAAGAGCACAGTCTTCTAAGGCTAGTCATTAATAACTAGAGCGCAACAGTGGATTATCCTCCTTGGCCAAACACTGCCCCTTCACTTGGGGGACTATTGCTGCTCCCTTGGATAATGTGGCAGAGCTCTCCAGCCTGTGAATTCAGTATTTTCTCATTTATTGAGTGATTCTCCATCAACTGTGACCATGCCCTGTGAGCATTAGACAATTTTATTTACCTTTTATATATGTTTAGGTGAACTTATTCCCATGAATCCCCCATTCCTGACAACCCCCACCAACTATATTCTCCCAACCCAATTGTAATCCCTCTGTGATCCAAAGCTTCTTTAAAGGTGAAGCCAATATAATAACCAAACAATTAATAGGAAAATGAAATCATAACTATGAATTTAAATGTAAGAGACGACATACATGAAAATATTTTAAAAAGCTCAAAATACAATAAAATTAAACGATTGGGATATTCAAAATAGGGGAAAAAATTAAAAGAAAAAATTTTTTTTGACATTTTGCCTTTTATCACTGCAATATTGGATGTCCAGTCTGTACTGTGGCACCTTCCCCCTCTCACTCCCAGTGTCTCACTAATTTTCACTTAATTTTCAAAGAAGTTTTAGGTCCCACAAAGTCACACACAGAATATAAGAGACTCCCATATACCCAACTTTCTCCCCCTTTCCTCACCCCATATTAAAACCTTTTTGCATGTGGATGGTAGCATTGTTATTACTGTTATGCAGATAGTGAAACACAGCTAATAAACATTGTCAGTGGTTTACAGTATGGTTTACATTTTAGACTACAATTTTATAAATTTTGATGATATTTAACATGTTCTGTGTCCATCACTGTAACATAATGAAAAACATTTCCACTGACCACTAAATAAACCCTGCTTGATCTATTCTACTCCACCATCCCCATTCCCTGGGGCCCACGGCGACCCCCTAACTTGACTCATTGGATGACAAGATTCATAGTTACATTCAACAAGAGGTCTTGACACACTTGTTTGTCCTCCCCTATTAGGAAACTCCTTTGCTCATAAGAGACACACCCCTGTCTGTTTCTGGGTGAATCAGTCCTCCCAAAGATGGGAGTCCATCTCCTTTCTGCTCATTGTGTGGGTCTCCATCCATTGATAGAAGACATTATGACAGGATTAACACTCACACATTCCCTAGAAACCTGCTCCAGAAGTGCCCTGTTCAGAATGCCCCCCAACCAACACCCTAAATCAGTGAAACCTCCTTGTCATATTGCCATAAGAGCATTCCTGCCACTGTACTTTCAACTTCATACCCACAAATCTTAAATGTTCACTTGGTCCCTCTGCTATCTCTCCCCCCAGTATCCTGGGAATTTGAATCCACCCTTCCCAATCTACCCACTTGTCAACCCTGAACCACCAAACACAATAATATCACTACCTACCTGTCCTTTCCCTTCAATACAAAGCTAAACGCTATCACTTTACCATAGATTATGTTTGTATCAATGATGGCTCACAACTTTCTCTTTTCTTTCTCTTTCTTGTAAACCTATCTTTCAGACAACGGTTCTAAGAGACTGCTCAATTTCTGTAATTCATATCAGTGAAGTCATGTATTGTTCAACCTTCAATGCCTGGCTTGCTTCACTCATTATAAGGTCTTCAAGATTCATCCATGTTATTCCATGTGTTAGCACTTTATTCCTTCATAAAGTTGAGTAATATTCCATTTTATGTATGTACCACATTTTGTTTACCTACTCATCTGTTGATGGGCACCAGGGTTGATTCCAGCTTTTGGCAATAGTGAAAAATACTGCTTTGAACATTGGTATCTGTTTGTGTCTTTGCTTTTAATTCTTCTGGATATATACACACCAGTGGAATGACTGGATCATATGGAAGATCTATAGTTACTTTTTTGAGGAACCACCAAACTGTCCTCCAGAGTGGCTGGACCGTTCCACAATCTGACCAGAAGTGGATGAGGATTCCCATTCCTCCACATCCTCTCAAACACTTATTGTCTGCTGTTTTTATTTTAATAGCCACCATTCTAATGGGTGCGAGATCATATCTCATTGTGGTTTTGATTTTCATTTCTCTAATAGCAAGTGATGTTGAGTATTTTTTCATGTGCTTTTAGCCATTGGTAATTCTTCCTTGGGGAAGTGTCTTTTCAGGTCACTTGTCCATTTGTTAAATGGGTTGTTTGTCTTTTTATTTTTGAGGTGTAGGATTTCTTTATATATGCAGGATATTAGGCTCCTATCAGATATAAGATTGACACATATTTTTTCCCATTGGATAGGCTGCCTTTTTATTTTCTTGATAACGTCATTTGGGGTGCAAAAGTTTTTAATTTTGAGGAGTACCCATTTATCTCTTTTTTTTTCTTTTGCCGCTCGTGCTTTGGGTCTGAATTTCATGAAACGTTTCCTATTACAAGTTCCTGTAGATGATTCCTTACATTATCTTCCAAGGTCTTTATTGTCTTGGCTCTTATATTTACATATTTGATCCATCTTGAGTTGATTTTTGTATAAGGTGTGAGGTGATGTGCTTCTATCATTATTTTGGCTATGGATACCCAGTACTCCAAGCATCACTTGTTGAAGAGGCCATTCTTTTCCAACTGAGTGGGCTTGGTACCCTTGTCGAATGTCAGATGACTGGATATGTGCGGATTTATATCAGAATCCTCAATTTGGTTCCTTTGGTCAGTATGTCTACCCTTGTTCAAATACCATGCAGTTCTAATCACTGTAGCTTTGTAGTATGCTTTAAAGACAGGTAGTGTGATGCCTCCAATTTCATTTTTCTTTTTCAATATGTCTTTGGCAATTCGGAGCCTCTTACCATTCCAAATAAATTTTGTAGTTAGTTTTTCCAGTTCCTTAAAAAATATTGTGTTGATTTTTATTGGGATTGCATGAAATCTGTGGATTATTTTGCATAGGATAGACATCTTAATGATGTTTAGTTTTCCTATCCATGAACAGGGAATATTCTTCCATTTATTTAAGTCTTCTTTGATTTTCTTTAACAGTGTTGTGTAGTTTTCTGTGTACAAGTCCTTTACATCTTTAGTTAAATTTATTCCTCAGTATTTGATTCTTTTAGTTACAATTGTAAATGGTATTTTTTTCTTGATTTCCTCCTCAGATTGCTCGTTATTGGTGTACAGAAATGCGACCAATTTTTGAACCTTTATCTTATAGCCTGAGATGTTACTGATTTCCTTTCTATGCTCTAGAAGCTTTGTTGTAGTTTTCTCAGGTCTTTCTATGTATAGGATCATTTTGTTTGCAAAGAATGAAAATTTTACCTCTTTTTTTCCAATTTGGATGCTTTTATATCTTTTTCTTGCCTCAGTGTTCAAGCAAGTACTTCTAAGATAATGTTAAATCAGAGTGGTAATAGTGGGCATCCTTGTCTTTTTCCCAATCTTAGAGGGAAGCCTTTTAGGATTTCACCTTTGAAGATTATGTTAGCGTTGGGTTTTTCATATATACTCTTTGTCATGTTCAGAAAGTTTCCTTCTATCCCTATCTTTTGCAGAATTTTTATCAGGAAAGGGTGCTGTATTATGTCGAATGGATTTTCTGCATCTATAAAGATGATCATGTGATTTTTTCTTTCAATCTGTTTATGTGGTATATTACATTGAATGGTTTTCTTATGTTGATCCATCTTTGCATACCCGGGATGAAACCCACTTGGTCATGGTGTATAATTCTTTTGCTATGTTGTTGAATGCGATTAGCAAGTAATTTGGTGAGGATTTTAGCGTGTAGATTCATTAGAGAAATTGGTCTGTAATGTGCCTTTCTTGTGTTATCTTTGCTTGGCTTTGGTGTTAGGGTAATGCTGGCATCATAGAATGAGTTAGGCAATGTTCATTCTACTTCTGTTATTTGGGAGGACTCAAGTAGAAGTGGTGTTAGCTCTTTCCAGAATGTTTGGTAGAATTCAGCTGTGAAGCCGTCTGGTCCTGAGCTGTTCTTACTTGGGAGATTTTGATAACAGAGTCTATCTCTTTATTTGTAATTGAACTGTTGAGTTCATCAATTTCTTCTTTCCTAAATGTAGGCTGTTTGTGAGTTTCTTGAATTTGTCTATTTCCTTTAAATTATCATTCTTGTTGACATATAATTTTTCAATGTATCCTCTTATGATACTCTTTAGTTCTGTGGTGTCAGTAGAGATATCCCCTTCCTCATTCCTTATTTTGTGTATTTGCCTCTGCTGTCTCTTTTTCTTTGTTAGTCTGGCTAAGGGTTTCCAATTGTATTGATCTTCTCAAAGAACCAGCTTTTAGTTTTGTTTATTTTTTCTAGTCCTTTCTTATTTTCTCTTTCATTCAGTTCTGCTCTAATCTTTGTTATTTCCTTCTTTCCACTTCCTTTTTCATTAGTTTTTTGTTATTTTTCCAATTCCTCCAGGTGTGCAGTTAAGTCTTCTATTTCAGCTCTTTCTTCTTTTTAAATATATGCATTTATGGCTATGAGCTTCACTCCCAGGACAACTTTGGCTGCTTCCCATAGGTTTAGATATATGGTGTTGTCACTTTGATTTGTTTCAAGGCAGTTGCTGATTTCTTTGAAGATTTCCTCTTTGACCCACTGTTTGTCTAAGAGTGTGATGTTTAACTTCCATATCTTGGGGCCTAATCTAGTTCTCTGTCCCCTACTGATTTCCAACTTCATTGCCCTGTAGTCAGAGAAATTACTTTGTATCATCTCAATCTTTCTGAATTAATTGAGTGTTGTTTTGTGGCCTAGTATGTGGTCTATCTTGGAGTATGGTCCATGTGCACTCTAGAGGAATGTACATCCCCATGTATTTGGGTGTTGTGTTCTGTATATGTTTATTAGGTCCAGGGCCACTAATGTATTATTGAGAGTGTTGTCTCTTTATTTGGTTCTCTGTCTAGATGTTCTGTCTAAGGGTGATAATCATGCATTAAAGTCCCCCATTATAAATGTAGAGGCATTTATTTCCCCACTTAGTTTTTTCAGTGTTTGCCTCATGTATTTTGAGGAAACCTGATTAGGTGCATAAACGTTTTAGATTGTTCTTTCTTCTTGGAATATAACCCCTTTTACGAATACATAGTGTCCATCTTTGTCTTTTACAATAGTTTTGCATTTAAAGTCTACTTTGCCTGATATTAGGATAGCTACTCCTGTTCTTTTTTGGTTATAGTTTGCTTGTAAAATTGTTTTCCAGCCATTCACGTATAGCCTCCTTGAATCCCTGGGTCTAAGGTGGGTTTCTTGTAGACAGCATATAGATAGCTCAAATTTCCTTGCCCATTCTGCCAATCTGTGTCTCTTGACTGGTGAGTTTAATCCATTAACATTCAGTGTTTTTACTCTCAAAGAATTTCTTACATCAGCCATATATTCTTTGGGGTTTATGTATGTCATATCTTGTTTTTATTTCTCTTTTTCTTTTTTAGTTGTTCTTACACTCCATCCTTCTCTCTCCTGTTTTTTTTTCTTTCAACCTGTAGAACTTCCTTTAGTATTTCTTGAAGTGCAGGTTTTTTATTGATATACTATCTTAATTTCTGTTAATCTGTGAATATTTGAACTCTCCGTCATTTTTGAATGCCAATTTTGCTGGATATAGAATTTGTAGCTGGAAGTTTTTTCTTTTAGTACTGTGACTATGTCATACCACTGACTTCTTGCCTCCATGGTTTCAGATGAGAAATAAGCACCTAATCTTATTGTGCTTCCCTTTTATGTGATGGTTCTCTTTTCTCTTGCTTCCTTGAGTATTTTCTCTTTGTCTTGAGCTTTGGACATTTTGATAATCATTTGTCTTGGAGTAAGCCTGTTGGAATTTATACTGCTTGGGGTGCGCTGTTCTTCCTGGACATGTACATACAACTCCCTCAATAGAGTTTGGAAGTTTACAGCCATTATTTCCTTCAATACTCCTTCTGTTCCCTTTCCTTTCTTTTCTCATTCTGGGATGCCTATAATGTGTATGTTTGTGCATTTTATGTTTTCAGTTAAATGCCTACGACCCTGCTGGATTTTTTCTATCTTTTTATCTATCTGTTCTACTACCAGTTTGCTTTCAGATGTACTGTCTTCCACATCACTAATTCTTTCTTCTGCCTGTTCAAAACTGCTGTTTTGTGAATCCAGCATTTTTTTGATTTCTTGGATTGTGCCATTCATCACCATCATATCAGTTTTCTTTTTATGAATGTTTACAATTTCTTCTGTATGTTCTTCCAGTGTCATCTTAATATCCTTAATCTCTTTCTTCACTTCATTAAGTTGGTCCATTATATTTATTTGGATATTTTTGATTAGCTGTTCAATGTTCTGCATTTCTTCCAGGTTTTTATTTGTTCATTGGACTGCTCCATGTCTTCCTGTTTCTCAGTATGGTTTGTAACTTTTTGTTGTACTCTGGCCATCATTTAGACTTGTTGGGTTCATTCAGTTGATTAGCTTCCCTCTCTGCTCTAGAATTTTATTTAGCTGGTGGTTCAGTGTGTGTGACAAGGTTTCTCTTTGACACTTTATTCTTATTGTTCTATTTCCTTGCTTTTTTCTCTGTTCCCTTCATGGGAAATATTAGGGTCCAAGTAATCAAAAGAGGTAAGTAAGGAAAAATGATAATAATAATATTGATAAAAGTTAGAAGAGTGGCCTCATAAGACTTAGGTAATTACATATTTAACTCATGTAGGCAGTGTAAAGTAATAGGAAAAAAATGTTGAATACCTACAATAGAATGGGAAACCAATTAGAGTAAAATGTCTAGAATGATTTAAAAGGCCAGAATGATGAGGAGAGAAAAAGATTAAGGAGAGGGCAGAAGGGAAAACTTTAATAATATTAATAATAATAACAATAATAATAATAAAAGAAAACAGAATAGACAAAATAGTAATCAACACCCATGAAGTTGTGGACTAATGAAAAAAGGTGGGATGTAAGAAACACAACAGAAAACCGAAGGTAGAAGGATGAAGGAAAGAAGAGAGACAACATTGTTAGACAAAATCAATATACACAGAGAGTGGGAAATCAAGGAAGAAGAAGCACAGCAAAGAAGAAACAAGCTAGCAACACCTAATTTTAAAAAAGTTGTGGGGGTGGAGAAAAGGGAAAGAAAAGCAAGAAACAAACAAACAAACAAAGAAAAACCCAACAAACACACAAGCAAGCAGTCAAACAAAGCTAAGGAAGTACACCATTCCTTCTTGGGCCTTTGTGGAGTCTCTCAGCCTGCTTGTGTTCATCAATCAATTACCCTGCAGGCTTCTATCTGCAGGTTTTGAGGTAGATTTTACCGATTAAACTAAGTTATTTTTTTTTCAGTTACCTTTTTTTAGGAGAAATAAGGGACCCAAAAGAATGCCTCTTCTAGACCACCCGCTCAACCAAGGGGACCCTAAATAGGCTCATGGAAACTTAGCAAACACTTCTCACTGCCTGGGCCTCCCCAGAGGAACTGAAACTCTGATATACATCAGTGCATAATGATAAAATTGGCTGACTCTGCCCCCTCCTGAGCCAAGCCTCTGTATCACAGTGAAGTTAGGTAAATCAGCCTTCCTCAGAAGATTCACCTCTCCACTCAGCCTTGGTCTTCTTCAAGCTGGCTGGTTTGCTCCCAAAACAAGCAAGGGGGTCCAGTCGGCCAAACCCACAGAAAGGAAACCATTCTCCACCCTCTGCTAGAACCCTTCCACTCTTTGAGAATGCTCTCTCTCACCAGATTGCCAGTAAAAGTCAGGGCGAATCCCAGGGCAGCTATGTAAATCAGACTTCCTCAGCAAATTCACCTCTCCCTTCAGCCTGGTGCCACTTCAAGCTGGCCTGTTTGCTCCCCAAAGTTGCAAGGGGGTCCAGGCAGCCAAACCCACAGAAAGGAAACCCTTTTCCACCCTCTGGCAGAACCCTTCCACTCTTGGAGAATGGTCTTTCTCACGAGGTTGCCAGTGGGAGTCAGTGCTCTTCCTAGCCCTTTGCCCTAAGGGTTGGGTTTAGCTGGTGTCCAGGATTTCAGCTGGGGAAAAACTCACAATTTTATCTTGAGCAATCCACCTTGTTGCCCAGCTGCCTCCAGATCAATGTCCTTAAGGTTCTTGCTCCATGGGCTCCCAGCACAGACCGCTCCAGCAGGGTAATGTAACCAATCAGCTGTCCTATGTGAGAGAGATGGTGATTGCCCACCTCAACCGATGCCATCTTGCCCCTATGTCTCTCCCTCATTTTTGAATGCCAGCTTTCCTGGATAGAGAATTCTTGGCTGAAAGTCTCTTTTTTCATCTTTTAGCACCTTAACTATGTCATACCATTGCAAAATTTCTTCCATGGTTTCAGAGAAGAAATAAGCACTTAATCTTACTGACCTTCACTTGTATGTGATGGATCTCTTTTTTCTCTCTGCTTTCAGTATTTTCTCTCTGTCTTTAGCATTGGACAATTTGACAAGTATGTGTCTTGGGATAGGCCTGTTAGGAATTATACTACTTGTGGTGTGTTGTGCTTCCTGGACATGTACGTCCATGTCCCTCTATTACATTGAGAATATTTCAGCCATTATTTCCTCTAACACTCCTTATGCCCCTTTTCCCTTCTTTTATCCCTTTGGGATGACTACAATGCATATAGTTGCTTGTTTCATGTTTTCATTCAAATCCTTAAGTCCCTCTTATGTTTTTTCTATATTTAAATCTATCTGTTTGATTTTAGATAAACTGTCTTCAACATCAATTATTTCTTCTGCTTCTTCAAATCTGCTATGTATTTTGAGTGTATTTTTGATTTCCTGCATTGTGCTATTCATCACCATCAGATCCATTATCTCTTTATGTGTGTTTACAATTTCTTCAGTATGTTCCCCCAGTGTCTTCTTAATATCCTTTATCTCTTCCTTCTCTTCATTAATTTGTTTCATGATATTTGGTGGGGCTTCCTTGATTCCATGTTCTGCATCTCCTTTTTTTTTTGCTGTTGTTGTTTATTAGACTGGGCCATGTTTTCTTGCTTTTTAGTATGGTTTGTAATATTTAGTTGGTGTCTAGGTTTAGCTTACATTGATGATCTTATTTGGTTGGTTAACCTCTGTTTCTACTCTAAGATTTTATTTTGTTGCTCTTTTTGGTGTGAGGTAAAGTTTTTCTTTGAAACTTGCTTCCTCTTATTCTATATATTTGCAGTTGCCCTAGTTTCTCTGAAAAAACAATATTCAGATCAAAGAAAAGGAAAGAAATAAAAAGAAAAAAGAATAATCAGAATAATAATTTTTAAAAAGGTAGAAGAGGAACCACTCAAGAGCTAAGAAAATAAATATGTAATATGAATATTTTTTTTAAAGTACAAGGAAATTAGAATAAGAAAAGTTGGAAAAGAAAAAAATGAAATAAGACATGAAATAGGGAAAAAAGTAGAATGGATGCAATTCTGGAATGATGAGAAGAGAGGAAAAGAGAAAAAGAAGAAAAGGAAAGAGAGAGAGAGAGAATTTTTTAAAAATGAAAGCCAAACAAAAGGTCATGGAATGAAAGAAAAACAACAGAAAATAGAAGATAAAAAACTGAAGGAAAGAAAAGAAATAAAACAGGTAGAAAAAATAAGTAAAAGAAAAAGAAAGGAAACAAAGTAAATGGAAGAACAAGAAAAAAGAAACAACAACAACAAACAAACAAAAGAAACAGCTTTTTCTCTTAAGCTACTAAAGAGCTTCTCAGGCTGTTTTGCCTCATCAATCAGTCACCCTTCAGCTGACCCTCTGCATGTGATATTCTGCCTTTTAGTGAAAAAAAAATAAAGAAAAAATAAAAGAACCCATAAAAATTCCAAAAAACATAACAGGAGTAAGAAAATGGTGTTCCTTTGGCTTCTTTATCTGTCTATTTCCCTCCCAGATGTTATGAATCACTTTCCCAAAACTGGATAGTTTCTTCATTCTTTGTTCATTCTTTTTTGAGACAGTTGGTTCTGCCTAACTACTTTGATGGCATTTTCCCAGAAATTTCTCCCCCTTATTATTAGCACAGTAAATATTTGCCATTAATGCAAGAATATTACAGTATTGCTGTTAACTATAGTCCATAGAAATGATCAGATCTTAAGGGAATTAAGGGCACAGTAAATGAATTTAGAAACACACCAGAGGCATATAAGAGCAAATTTGGGAAGGCAGAAGAAAGGATCAGTGAGTTTGAAGACATGGCTTCCTAAACCTAACATATAAATGAGTAGGTTAAGAAATGAATGGAAAAAATTGAATAGAGTCTCAGGGATCTAAATGATGGCAAGAGATATGAAAACTTACATGTCATGGGTGCCTGAGAAGTAGAAGAGAAGGGAAAAGGGGCAAAAGGAATACTTGAATAAATAATGGTAGGAAATTCCCCCACCCTATTGAAGGACTTATATATCCATGTACAAGAAGCTACAACACAATGCCCATGCTTAGAGCTCATGGGGCAGATTGGTGGAACTGTCTTGTCTGCAGTGTAAATATTCTCTGTTTTTTGAGATGGGTATAGATGTTGGCTACAAATCTGCTGTGAATCAGGATGCAACCACATACCAACAGCTGGAATATTGAACTCTCTGGAACATATATTTAATAGGTATAGCTAATGATAAGTTCAAATAAAAGGAGCATAAAAACCAAGTCTAGGTAAATTATAAATGAGTCCAACTCTGATACATTGAAGGGATTGGGTATACTGGGGAGCATATATTCCAAGGTAAGGCCTAATGACAGGGTGCTGAATTCTTGGGGTTTCTGGCCTGCCTATAGTGTACAGATGTCCAAAGAGCTCTCAGGAGATCCCTGCTAAGGCACTGTCTACTGTGGCATTCAGTAAGATCTTCCTAAGTTATGCATAAGCATAACCTCTGGAATGACCTCCCCACTCACTTGGAAGTCTCTTAGCAATAAAAACTCAATTATATTTAATATCTCTCCCTTTTTGTCAATGTCTTTTTCCAAATGCATTACTAATTGGTGCTTGGTAATAATCACTTGGTGTCAGGGAGTCTCATCCCTGGGAGTCAAGTCCCACACCTGGGGGAATGTAGTGAGTTTATCTTGAGCTTGACTTAGATAGGGGCCATGTTAGAGGAACAAGGAGGTGTTTAGGAGGAAACTCATAGGCAATATATAATAATAAGCTAAGTTTAAACTTTAAAAGAACAAAATTCTTGTTCTATTTATTTCCTAGTCTTTACATGACTTTGAATTTAAGGAAAACCCATTGTTAAGTTTTCTGTCTCTTGGATATCCAACATTTTTTCACCTTTGTTTACATTTGTGCTTTCCCAAAATTATTGTCAACTTTATATGAAAAATGTTTAGAAATTTCAACTTATCTTAAGAACCATGATTTTCTTAAGGAATAATGGCTTAATGTTCAGGTGACATTTATTACCACAAGTAATTTTTACTGTTTTTCTTACTGAAAGAGTATTGATGAGTTGTGCTGTGCCTATGGGATGATGGGTTTAGACCATACATTGAATTTAAGACCATTTATATAATTAGGATATAGTAAAGGAGGTTTTACTGAAAGTGCAGGTTTTCACCTTTACACCTGCCATTCCTTTATATATCACCACCTTAAATGTTCTCTGTGATAATGTGGTTCGTCTCATTCTCATGTCATTTAAAGTTGGTCATCTGTTCATATTCTCCTCCATAGGATCCTGTTTTCTTACTCATCTTGGTTTCAGTACCTATCAAGATCACCAGCACAGGTAGTAAAGAAAGATTGTTTATGGAATGCATGCCTTTCAAGTGGAGTATACACAGACAACAAATCTGAATACTTTCATTTGATAAGACCATAGCAACAGAGATCATCTTAAATATGGTGAAGGAACACGTTCAGTCATGCACTGTATTACTATGTGAAAGCGTTCTCTTTTATTATATACTTGTACTCATTGAAATAAGGAAGCTTGCTGTCTATATGGAAAGTGTTTATTCTTTGGGTGCAGTTGGGGTTTCATATTCTATATTCTTTTATTAGATCATCTTGTAATTTCTACTTGATAGCTTCCAGTGCTGCCTATAGATATGAATCCTTTACTTCCTCTAAACCAGAGAATATTAATCTTCGGCGGACATGTTGGTGCAGTTGTGATATATTTATTATGTAATACACAGTATAGTTTGGACTTAGTAAGGGGTCCATATTTTACATCTGACTAACAAAGAGGTCTGTGGAACAAAAAAGTTTAACAACACCTGGTCTAAATAAAATATCTGATCTTCTTCTGAATTTCATCAATAAAACTAAGTCAGGAGAGTGAATAAATTATACATAAAGTTTTTCATAAATTTACCTCCTTTATCCTTAAAATTCACTTCAGTTTCATAATCAAAAGGTGACAGGCACAAAAGATTCAATTGCTGCCCTACACACTTCTTGGTTTTAAGTGTTTATTTATGGTGACCAGTTATTCTACAGAACCTGCCTGCAATTTCAAGCTGCCCTATTAACCTGGAAAGGAATAGTAGTAGTTACTTTTTGTTTTTTTTTAAGATTTATTTATTTATTTATTTATCCCCCCATTGCTGCTTGTATTTGCTGTGTCCATTCGCTGTGTGTTTTCTCCGTGTCTGCTTATCTCCCCCTTACTGTGAGGTCCCGCTGCATCAGCCCACCACGCTGCATGGGCTGGCCTGCTCTCACAAGGAGGCCCCGGGAAGTGAACCCGGGGCCTCCCACATAGTAAACAGGGGCTCTATTGATTGAGCCACACTCGCTTCCTGTTGTGAGGTCTTGCTGCATCAGCCCACCGCGCAGCACGGGCCGGCCAGCCTGCCCTCAAAAGGAGGCCCCAGGAAGAGAACCCGGGGCCTCCCATATGGTAAACGGGAGCTCTATCGATTAAGCCACACACACTTCCAGTAGTAGTTACTTTTAATATGTTTATCTGAAGTAGAGTTTTATAACCAAGTGATCATCAGTGCTGTCCTCATATATCTGAAGGCATGCACAAAATAAGCATTAAACTTATCTGAAGGCCTTCAGTTCTGTTAATATTTATTATTGTATTAGTTAGAGGCTGCTGCCTATCAAGCCAAATCAAAAATAAATGGTTTAAGATAATACTTTTATTATATGTGAGTCCATGGTATGTTTTCTGGGCTGCTCATGAGTGTGTTGTGTGCTGTGATTCAGCTCGGGATGCTTGGATCATCCTGACAAAACTCTCTCACAACATTCAGTCCAAATAGTGCCTTACCTAGTGCCCTTAACTGGGACAACTGACCTCCCCTCCACATGTTCTTTCCTCTTGCATCATTCTAGCCTGGACTGGTTTCTTGGCTGAATCAATATTCCAAAAGAAAACAGCTGTTACACTCCAAGACTTCTTGAAGTACACTGTCAATTCCACCATGTTCTACTGTCCAAACAAATAAAAATCTCACTAGATTCGAAGGTGGAGAAAGAGACCACACCTAACATTGAGAAGATCTGAACATTCATATTTGAAAGGACATGTGTACTGGGAAAGTTGGCAGATGGTGCCCTCTCAGCACTCTGTTTACCATAAGTATAAATTTGAATTCAATTGACTTTAATATGGTACTTTCAATGACCAAAACTTAATGTATTACTATTTGCAACTCTGCCCTCAGAATGGATTAATTTCCTAGATAAAAAAGTGAAGAGTGAAGCCTTCTTATATGTTTAATTAGCAACTACATAATTTCTACTACAGAAGATCAAGTTTCCCAAAGAGGTAGTAGTTATCTTCTGCCCATCATCTACAGTTCTCCATTTCTAGGTTGAGAAGAAATAAACCTTTTTCCTTCCCAAAACCTCATTGAGAACAGTGACCTCAAGTCTGTTTCATTGATTAACTGCACAATGCCATATTGATATTGTCATGTATATATTATCTTTCACTTGGCTAAAATTTTCTTTTTTATCTTCAACTACTATTTTAAAGAAGCTTTAGAACACATACATATTACATAAAAAATATAGGGTGATTATCACACACCCCACTTCCTTTGCCTCCCACATTTTCCCCCATTAACAATATTTTTCATTAGAGTTGTATATTTGTTACAATTGATGAACACATTTCGAAGCATTTCTACTAACAATGGACTATAGTTTGCATTATAGTTTACACTTAACCCCATGTATATCCTGTTTTTTAACATATGCTTAAGCATTTCCATTGTGGTATTGGTAAGTGGTGGTGTTTGTTACTGCTATTAGGAGGTGCCATATTAAATTCAAATAGTAAACAGAGTCACAGGAAAAAGAAAGAAGGGGATTGAGAGGACACTAGGTGAATTCTCTTTCCAAGCTGTGGCCCTGCCCAAATTGTATTTAGGAAACAAAGGTGTCACTAGAGCCTTGAGGTGGCTAGCAGAGGTAGTATGAAGTAATGTTGCAAGGTGATATGCTACTTTACTTTGCAGTTGAATATAATTTTTGTGACCTCTAATTCCTCATTTAAGGAAACACTTTCTCTTTTTCCCTCATGTTGTTCCCTTTGGCATGTTTTTGGATTTTTCTATATTTTAACCATTCTAATTAAAGGTCTTCTATTTGCTGAGGAAGTCCAACATGTGGAGAAATCTTCAATGAATAGAATATGGTATAATTGTTATATAAGTGTAAAATATTTATGAAATATACATGAAATGTAACATTTTTGATATTCATATAGTTCTTTTATTGGTGGGACAAGTTCCAAAATTCAATAATAAATCTCAAAGTTGGAATCAAGTTAGGGTGGGCATTCAACTGCAATTAAAGAAGGCCCCAAAGAAATAGTGAATTAAATAGATGAAAGCTTTAATAATCCACAAGAAACAGATATAGCTTTAGGTAGGCCGAAGGTAGTAAATCAGTTCATTGACTTTGTTAAGGACTCAGCCTCATTTTAATATCCTCAATGTGTGGTTTTCTTCTCAGGGTCACAGCACAGGTTCTTCATTTCCTGACACTCAATCCATGTACTAGGCAGAAAGGCTGAAGTATCAAGGATTTAGCAAAAGAGGAGTGTCATATGAGTTGTTTTTAAAAATCCTCATATTAAAGTTCATTGAATATATAAATAATTGCTGTATAATAAGCTCAATGTATTTTCATGAGCTGAAATTACTCCTGTATCAACAAGCTAGCAAAAAAGCATAGGTGGCCACCTAGAAGCTTCCTGTGTACCCAATTCCACTCTGCACATCTTTCCTCTGGTAAGCACTATTTAAGAGTCAAACAGTATAGATTAAATTTGTCTTTTTTTTTTTTCATTCCTGGAGAAAATGCCATGTGCACTTGATGAGACTGTGTATTCTAATGCCATTGGCTGGAGGGTTCTGAATATTTCTGTAGGGTCTAGTTGGAGAATAGTGCTGAACAAGTGCACTATTCCTTTATTGAACTTCTGCTAAGTCATCCTATTCATTATTGAATGTAGGGTGTTGCAGACTCCAACTAAAGATTGTGGAAATGTCTATTTATCTCTTATCCTGCTCAATGTTTTCAAATAATTTGTACCCTGCTATTAGGTGCCCATATGCATATAATTGATATGTCTTATTGATAAAGTGAAATTTTTACCAATATACAAGGTCCTTCTTTATATTCTTCTGACCTGTTGTCTCTTTAGATTTCTGTACAATTTTAGGAGTTCACTTCGTTTATGTTGCCACACAGAAATCACATGCATGTGCAACAGATGAAGTGATGTACACCATGGTCACATCGATGCTAAACACCTTCATCTATTTTTTGAGGGATAAAAACATAAAGGGAACATTGCAAAACATCCTTGGGAAGGAAGCCATAAAAAGATCATTTTTCCTGTGGCTGAAAAAGGGACCCTGGCTTCTGAGCTGAAAAGATCAGAGCCATAATTTGAGATTCTTTGTTCTGATTATTAACTAGACTCTGACTGTTTCTATTTATTTCATGAAGTTTCTGTATTTTTTTTATTTTAAACAATAATCTTGATTAACCCTTCACAATGCCTTAGGTATACAAAATTTTCCCTTTGTCCATTTTCTGGTTTCTCAAAATTATCTGAAACCTTGAGTCTGAAAATATTTTAAAATTCCCATTTTTATTTTCTCACAGGGTATCTTGACATGGATTTCTTAATGAATATTTTTCTCAAATATATAAATTACTGTAAGTACTTTTACCTTGATTTTCCTGAAAAAAAAAAGATTCTGAGCTGTATAAATCCTATGGAAAAACTACACTTGACATCTAAGACCTTTTACATAATTATATTGTGGAAAATAATTCTGAGAACAGTTTGTCACCTTTACAGCTTTGTTTCCTTTCTATATCACTAACTTAAGTACACTTTCTGATGATGTTGACCTTAGTTACTAGTGTGTTTCCTAGATGATCAGTTTGTTTTTTCTTCTCATTAGAATCTTGTTATCCTATTCAATTAGTGCCCATAGTCCCTGCAAGAGTCCCTAGCACTGAGTAGTAGAGTAAAAAATGTTAATCAAATGCATGTATCTCACATAGTGTCTACAGAGTGAAAATATGTGAACAAATATGGCTTGATATGGCCTTAGAGTCAGGGATAAAATTAAATATGATGGAATAAAAGTTACAATTATACATTTGGTTACTTTAGAAAATATTTTATTGATAATTCACATCCACTCATTAAAGTATGAAATTTGCTGTCCATATGTAAGGAATTTATTCATTGAGGTACAGGAATATGTTGCATATTATTTTATTGTTTTATTTTACAGTTTCTTCTTGAAAACTTCCAATGCTGTGTTTAAGTGTGACTCCTTCTATTCCTCTAAACAATATATGTAGAGTTTTACTAAATTTCATTATAGACTTTAAATGGCAGGTGAGTGAAAAATCTATGAATGGACTCTATCATTAATTTCCTTATCTATTTTTTCCCAAAACTCTCTTCAATTCTTATGATTAAGGATTAATGAGTGACCCATATAAATGGTAAAATCTTGTGTATTAATGACTTTGGGAATGGGGTCCTGTGATTAAGATTCACAGGTTATCCTTGCATAAATATTCATGCTTTTACAATCTTTCTTGGTTACCCAAAATGGAAACTCAATGGTAGTCATTTTTAATACAGTTATCTAAGATACATTAGAATAATCAGGGTGATCATGAATGCTGTCTTTAATATAGGATTGTCAATATTAAAAATCAGAATACATACATTGATTTCAAACTGTTCTTCCCACACTGAGTATTTTATCAGATAGATATTTATGCATAAGAAAGTATTACAGAAATCCAATTTTTAGATGATTCTTTTATTGTTGCATGGGAGCCTATGTTGGGGAATTCTTATGATCTCTTCTTAGTTCCTTATGAACTAGTTCCTTATGAAATTTTGGTCATCTCTGTGTAATCTAGGGAGTTGTTGCTGATATTGGCTGGGATATTTAACAGATCTAATGTGGCCTTTCATGGGATAACTGTCCATGACTCTATACATTCTGGCCTTCTCCAAAATTCTGGCCCCATATTTGTATACATGGCAGAGACAGGGTTCCAAAAAAGAACAGGAGAAATAGGCCAAGACTTTTTCTGACAAGTGGTCACTTCCACAATATTATACAGGTCAAATAAAATAAAAATGAGTCAGTTCCAGATTCAAAGGTGAAGAAATAGACTCTTCTTCTTCATGGGAGGAGATTTGTGTTCCCATTTCAAAAGACGTTGATTCTGAGAAATAGTGGAAAATTGGTGTCATCTCTGGAAAGAGTCTACCAAAAGTATGCATTTTAATTCAGTGAACTTTTTTAAGATCTGCCAAGGTCCAGTCATGAAGGATGACCCATTGGACCTGCACCCCCAGCCGATGGATGAATTTCTCAGAAAATAAAGTGATAATTAAACTATACATGTTATGAGCACCTGTGGAAAGTCCACTCCAGAAGGTCTAGTCTTCCTCAGATGTACATATTCCCTCCCTGTCACTTATCTCCAGCAATCCATTGCTGGTTTATAAAGAAATAAA